>SNQJ01S0057472.1:87967-109289 GCA_010110895.2 Picea sitchensis
TGTCTAGGACCATGTGGGCCTCGAGACATGATCTCCTAGTTATCCCTAGATATCGGGGATAACAGGCCTTCAAGTGGAATTGTCTCCAAGAAGGGTAAAACTAGAAGAGCTAGATTGCTTTATAGTTTTATTGTTTATTGTATGTGAATGTTTATGTTGCATATTCATTTCGGTCAATGTGTATGCTTTCCTAAATTTTCTTATGCAAGAACACTATTATACTAATATTTTATTGGCAAGAAGTATCTAAGTTTGCAGGATCTTACTACTTGAAGAGGAGAATATGCTTTGCTGCACTCTTTTCTTCTTCAAGCTTTCAAGAAAGACAAAAGACCCTCTTTGATCCATCAAAGGGACTCCATCTTGCCCAAAATTCCAAGGCTTTGAAGATCCTTCTTTCTCTTTCTCAAATTCAATTATTACTTCTTGGTTACTTTAAATTCTTATATGCAAATCAATTGAATCTCATTTAAAGTCTAAAGATATCTAATTTCAATTTGCATATATAGGAAAAGCTAGATCTATTGTTTTTTGCATCTAAAGGTTTCATTTAAAAGCATAAGATCTAGACTAGAAAAAGCTAGTTTTATCAAGTTTTGCTTCTAAATTCTTAAAGGATAAAAGTAGTTTCTTTTCTAAAGTACTTCATCTAAATATTGGGCAGTTTAGTGCTTGTATTTTGCTTCCTTAAAACAACAACAAAAGATTCCAAGGAAGTAAGCTTTCTAGCTTGATTCCTTGGTTCCATTTTGCATTTTTTCAATAAATTTACTTAGGAAAATTTTAGGGGCTTTACTACTAACATCTCAAGACACATTTAAAGTGTTTTGGGGCATATTATATCTTGGTTTGCTTGCTGTTTTGTGCAGGTCTGTGCAAAAAAAAGGGGATATGTTGTCCAAAAATTGAAGATTTAAAGCTCCCAAGACCCCCAAAGTGGCCCTATATCTTTGAAAATTGTTGTAAAAGTGTAATTTTCACTTTTGATCCATTTATAAGGATCTTTATCTCTATTTTAAAGAGATCAAAAGTCTCTTCAAGAGACAATTGTAACCGATTTAATAAAATAAGTGAGCCAAGGGAGGCCTCACTTTGTGTTTCCCCTTAGGGGGTTGGTGTTGTGTCTTGGAACAAGTTCTCAATTTTTATTCTTTCTTTGCTTTTAAGTTTGCAACAACAAACACATAGATTAGATTTCAAGTTGGAAAGTAATACTTTAATTGCTAGATTAGTTTTCCCTTTTTGCAAAGTAGAACACTAATTGCTAGATTAGATTTTATTTCATGCAATTTCAAAGTTGGCAATAAACCATCTCCTCAACTCCTCGAAAGAGGCTGGTCAGTGAAGACTAGTAATTAGAAAACATTTACTTTCAACAATTTTATTTCTTGTTTAAAATAAACATTTCCCCTCAGCTCCCAGTGCGGTTCCTGACTCTTTTAGTTGCGAGCTTGCCTCGATCTTCTGGGAGTAAGTTTCATACACGCTGGGCTGGTTAGTGGTGATAGATTAATAGGGAAATCTCAAAAGAGACTTATTGCTTGGCTTTAAGAACAACCTAGGGGGAGTGGGCGAAGTTTCACTGAATACCTCGGGCTTGTTCCCCTCAGTGTTGGACATCAAACACCTCTAGTGGGCTTGTTGGTGGAATCATTGGGTTTCGGCAAGTTCTCAACAAATCTTTGAGCTAAAGGGATAACCTCTCGAGAGGCCAAATCTAGTTTAGTCAAACACTTTATTTTCTTGCAATAAAATTTATCTCATTAACCTACCATCAATAAATCTAATAAAATACGCGATCTACCTTGCCCACGATACTTTTAAGGCACTGGTCTCAATTCTACATTTACAAAGCCATTTGCTTCAAACACTTTACTTTCAGTCATTTACTTTGAAACAATTGTTAATTTACTTGCATCTATTGTTATCTCAAGTATCCTTTTATGCAACTATCTTTATGTATCTTGTGGTGATTAATGGATCTATGTATGCTTTAGAATAAATTTGCTTTATATATTGGTTAATGCAATAAACTCCTAGAATATTAGTTGCTTAGATTTCAATCTAAGCCTTAGATTATTTTATTAGGGACTACCCCCCTTGGCTTTGCTAGGAGTTGGCCTAGATGGAGGAGTTGAGGATTAGGTGACAACACCTTAACTTTCACTTGCCCCCAAGGACATACTGAGTGGATTGAAGATTTTTTCCACGTCTCCCAGGTGTGTATAAAGTGACAACAAGTCTGTCTAGTATGTTGTGGAAATTAATGGTGACCAAAAAGTTCATTGGTAGTGTGCGGACGAATGAGTGGAGCATGCTGCAGAGTGAGGCTTCCATTATTATTGAAGTCTGTTGGAGATAAAAAGTCCTTTTTGTTAGCTTAATGTGTTGTGGTAACTTGTGACTCCTTCACTCTTTTTGCAAGGTTCAGTTAGATATCTCGGCATCCAATTCATGATGAATCTCTTTGTGGGGTATTGGAACTCTAAAAGTGTTGTTATAGTTTATTTAGCACTTACAACTAAGTCTCCTTTTTGATTGGAAACATGGTTCCTACTTAGCCTCTTTCTCTTACTAGGGAAGAGCATCTAGATAGTAAATAATTAGGTAGCGGTTTTGAAGTTTGTTATTTTCGCTAAAAAAGTGGGTATCCACCTAGGAAATTGGAAGAACAATCTCTATAAATGTATAAGTTTTTGAACCTTCAAGGTTTGGTTGATTTATGAAACGATTGGCAGTTTGATAATTTGGTGAAGTAGTGTTCATGTTATTGTGTTCCAATTCTTAGTTAGTTTTTAGTTGAGAGATCATCTAGTGAGTTGCAGAGCAAGGGCCTACTCTTGTATTGGGCAACTACATGCCTCCCCTTCTTAGAGCTTAGACCTTAGTGATTTGATATGTTTTTGTCTTATTTTTCCAGGAGTGGCTTATGCACTCCCACTTTGTAGTGACACTGCTGTACTTAGTAGTCCCATTGACCTACTTTCGCGGTCATTTGTTGGACATAAATAAAATTTCTTATCTTATCTTACCTACATTTTTATAGGTCATGCTATTTTTAGTAGTGTGATAGTGCATGTGGGTCTGGACTCGGGCATGGTCGTATTTAGCTTTGCCATTTTTGGTTGACAATTGACCTCTTGGTGAGTTGATGTTTTCTCATAAACCTTCAATTCATCTTCGAGCCTATTTTCAGTAGGTAACATAGCATATGTGCTTGGTGATATGTGGCATATTGAGTTGGTCATTGGTTTGATGGCTAGGTAGGTTGAGTTGGAGCACATTTTCCTTGGGAAAGAATTTTGGGACATGTGACATGATTTAATAATAAGTTGGGATTTCTTGTCAATTTTTTAAATTTATCATCGAACGTATTATGTATCTAACATATGGATATATTCTTGTGGTGCTTATGCAGCCTTCGGAGTTTGATCTTGTTGTGGTGTAGGTGTAATTGCAGAAGAATATTCTTCTATGGTTCCTTTTGGTGAAGGTAAGGATTCCACCATGTGTCATCCCCATGTTTATTAGAGTTTTAAGTATGGCAAGTTGATTAGAATAAGAGCATTTGACCTTGGAAATATTTTCGGCAATTGGAAGAATCTTATTCATCTAAGTGGAACACTCTACCTTTAGAGGATCTAGGAGATATTGTTGGTATTTAAAAGTAGTCTTATCCATGAACTAGAGTGCTCCCTCTTTTGGAGATAGTTTTGGGAAAATAGAAAATGATCCAATACTTTTTTTTGGTCATTATTTGAGTTAATTTGAGCTAGAGAAGTGCACCTCATTTGGGATCAATTTTAGTTCATCTTATCGATGCATCATCTACTTTAATCTTGGCAATATAGGGCATGTTATCGCACAAACCGTAGGTTGGGCAAAGCCTGACCCAATCCACATGATGGCAATAACGGTGGGAGAGTTTACCCTTTGTCACCTCAGATAAACCCTCCCCTCTTTAGTGAAGGAAGAATCCAACACAAGGGGGGAGTCCCGGGTGACCCTAGGGGGAAATGAGATGATGGAAGTGATGCCCCTATAGGTCAAGATACTAAGTGGAAGATAGCTTGGAAATGAGTCTCGGAAGTGGTTAATAGTTGCCAAGAAACTTGAGTACTTGCAGAAGATGATTGTACGTGCCCAAGACACAAGAAAAGAGGAGTATACAAGCTTGAGGTTAAGTGGACAAGCAAGTTAAGCTTGTTGTCCCTATTTGCAGCAGTTAACAGAGATATATATCAGCAAATAAATGATTGTTAAAGCTGCTAACAAGATGCTAAAAGTCAGGGAAATGATGCAAGAGATAAGCTAGCAATCACTAGTGAAACTCATGTATGATAGCACAAGACTTTAGCAACATTTAAAGGCTGTTTGATATAAGTATTGAAGAGATATTTCTGCAGCCTTATGGCTGTCGCAAACAAGCGTTGCTACAGAAAATTCCAACCACCAAAACTAGCAAGTAAATCATCCAAAAGAAGCACAATAACTAGTAGATTAACTTGGCAGCTTTCAAGCAAAATTTGACGGTTAGAACATGAACAAAATTAAAAAGTAGGAAGTGATTTGCTGCAGCCCTAATGGCTGTAGCTTAAAGTTATTACAGCAGCAATAAATCCTTGGAGAAACAGGATGCCCTAGTGGCCTTGACATGTCTTTAAGCACATAGAATAGATTCCAATTTAGACAATCTCAAAATCTCATGTTTTCACGTATACCAATGCAATGATTTTATTTCTCCAATGCAAAAAGATTAGTGCCTTTAGCTATTGGGTTATGGAGTCTTTAAAATGAAAGAGCTAGTTGTGCTACTTCCTTGGGGGTGTAAACCCTTTTACTCCCTAAGGCAAGCAAAACTAGCTAGGGAAAAACCTAGGAGGGTGTAAACCCTTTTACTTCTCCTATTATCCCTCAGGCAACAAATTATTCGAAGACAATTATGATGGGATTAGTGGGGTTGTATGCCCTTATACTCCCCAAAAGCTTAGCAAATTAACCTTGTAACCAAGAAAATAAGCAATAACAAGAGAGATTCCTTACCTAGTCCAAGCATTAACAAGATAAACTCCTTTTAACCAAGAAAATCCACCACAAAAGCAAGAAATAGTCTCCAAGAAAGATAGCGCCTTACTTCTTCATTCAATAGCCAAAGAAAACCATAGCAAGAGATAGTAGCAAGAGAGATAGATGAAATTGCCCAAGTAGGGCGCAAATTTCAGCCAAGTAGCCTTCTCACAATGGGAGAGCTATTTTAAAATGACAAGAGTTTGATCTCTATTTATACAAATCCTCCTAAAAGTGTTTGTCCACATAATTTTAGGGTAACCACAAAGTAAGGGGTCAACAACCCTTACTTTGCCCCTTTACATGATTAAGTTCAAATTTAACCTTAAAAAATGCACATAAGAAACCCTAATGTGACGTCATCCCTTTAAGGGGTGACGTTTTGTCCCCCTTTTGCAAGTCATTGGAGTGGAAGATGGAAGTCGTTGGGCCTTCCAGGGCCTCCTTCTCACGCGCTAGGGTTTCTTTCAAACCATGCCTTCTTAATGAAAACGTGCCAAGTGTCAAATCAATCAACACCACCACCCCAAACCCTAGCCCCATAAGACGTCAAGCCTTCCAAATGTGATGTTTTGGCCTCCAAAGGAAAAACATTGGGCTAGTAGGGGCATAGGTGAGGTCCTCCAAGGTGTCTTTGTGGCCTCCAAAAGTTATCATCGTCCAGTGTGCGGGCCATGGTATCCAACATGTGGGTTTCAAGCCCCAAGGAAGCCCAATCTAGGCTTGTTCTTACAAATATGTCCACCAACTAGGTCCTGCAAAGACAATGAATACGCCCTCCAAGGATCTCAAGTCAAATGCATCATGATAAGTAAATCAAATCAATAAAAGAGCCATCTAAGCATGTACACCAAAACCACCTCATCAAAATAAACAAGTGCTGAAAGATCCTATGCAATTTGCCAATTTTAGGTATGGGAGGGTTGACAAAGCGACCTATTGGGTGAATCGTACCTCAATTTTAGGAATGTTTCCCAAGTGGACCCCTCTCTAGGTCCTGTGGACAAAGTGGCATGGATGGGGACAAGACTTTTGGGCATGTGGTTCATGACATACAAGGGATCATAGTATTTCATTTATGAGTGCCTTTGTAGAGGGTGTGTTGCACCTTCGTTTTCAATGCATCCTTTTTCCAAACCCATTTATTGCCTTTTGTCCTTTTAAGATGTTTCCAGGTTGAAGCCAAGGTGGGGCTTCTACCTAAGCATGAAAAACAGTGCCCACCTTGACTCTACCCTGGTCACATCATGTTTCTCCAAGTTGAAGACAATGTGTGGGGCTTCTACCTAAGCATGAAAAACATTGCCCACACATGCTCTACTTTGGTGGGCATTTTGTATTGGTTATTTTTTTACGGGTCCCATCAGTTTCTTATGAGAGACATTTCATTGTCCTCTGAATCCCTAGGTGAGCATCTAGAAGGTTCATGATCGACTCTTATCTTTTTCCAGCTACAAGCCTCTGGGCCTTCAACCCCTTCTTCCCATGAAATGAGGGACAATCCCTTCTTGGGTCAAGACTCAATACACCCGAAAATCCCAAAAGGTAAGGAGATGAGGGGGTGAAGTGTGGAAAGTGACAAGTATGGTCGGGAATGGCACGATGACTCGTCAAGAGGACCTCCCAGTAGCAAACCTATCCGTAAGGGTGACCACTTACTAGGGCACAATGTTAACTACCAAAGTGAAACAAGGCAAAGAACATAACTTCCAAGCAGACGTTTCATAATCAAAAGCAGTTTAATATGCATTAAACTCAAATGCCTCAAATATTGAAACGACACTCACCATAATACCTGGCTTGTACCTCATGGAGAAAGACCCGATGTCTTTTGCAAGCAAGCTGATGTGCTGGATACCCTCGTGATGAACCTGAGATTTGTGGTGGTGAAGCAGGCCTCTATTTGTGCAAGTGGACACTGCTGGTCAAACTGTCTCTCAGTACTCCATATCTGCAACCTGAGGGCCTCGAGACATCATCTCCTTAGTAATCCCTAGGAATTGGGGATAATAGGGCATATGACTTGAGGATATTCCCTTTGACTTCTAGTTCACTGATTAAGGCATGGAAGATTGGTATTCTTAGAAGTTTAGTGTAGTTTAGTTTTATCTGATATAGTTTCGTTCAGTTCAAATCTATTTAATGTAGAAGAGGGCAATTCTTCTAGAGGTTATTCCGAGTTATCTTATCCATCCTTCGTGCAGTTCTTTAGGGGAGAGCTAGGGTGCACCACTTGAGCACTATATTAGGCGAATTCCATTGGTTTATTCGAGGCAAATTCCTCCATCTTCTCAAGTTGACTTGTGTACCCTATGCATATGATTTTCATGCAATAGTTGCATTGTTTGTTTGAGAGGATGTTTTCCTATCTTTTCTCTTATACTTCAGGGTAAGAAGGGCACACAACTATCGAGGGAGAGATCTATTTAATTGAGTTTTAAAGGTTGGAGGAGGTTTTCATCATTTCCAACTTCTAAGTTTTGGCATCTTCATTCACTCTTCTTCTTTCTCATTCATTATCCTACCTTCTTTGACACTTACTTTCTGTCTTGGAGGCAACACATGTACACAAGATTTGTGGTGCCCTATTAACTATTGTATGGTAGAGACATCTTCATTCACTCTTCTTCTTTCTCATTCACTATCATACCTGCAGGTTTGAGGCACTTTCTCCAAAGCATTTAAAGTTCCATTTTCAAGCTCTTTAGGGAGACCCCCTCACCCCCTCCCCTCCACAGTTTGGTATTTTGAACTGATTTGACAATTTATGTCATAAATCTGCACTTTGACTTTGCTGGTTGTAAGAAATTAGTGGCAGATCTGAACAAAACAGCGAAGGATATTGTAGGTTTGAGTCTCTTTCTCCTAACCATTTAAAGTTCCAGCTTCAAACCCTTCGGGGAGATGCCCCTCAGGTTGGCAAGAACCAAGAGAAGTGTGATTAAGTGATAGGACACACCCGAGTGGTTATTCGGACACCTTGGATTACATTCCATCCAAGGTTTTTTCAGGGCAATAACACCCTCCACTAAAATTGTGGAAGCGCCATTTCGAAGACATGTACTGTTTTGGAAACCGTACCTGGTTTGCTGTTTCAGGTGACACAGGTCCACCCAAATGACATTGATTAATAGTTGTTGGTGGTTTTATGGTCATAGATGGTGTGGAGAGAGCATACTAGATCATGGACAAAACATATGATATGTGGTGCTATATTGTATTGCAGGACAGTTGATATTTTCTTCTAGTGAAACACCATTGTTTACAGCTGTAATATATGGTGGCTCTTAATATTACTTTTAGCCATAGACAAAATTCACTTTACAAACTATTTTATGCACATGGATGAAAATACCAAACTCTTTAATTCACATGCATGAAGATGCCAATGCCACTGATGTCTTTGGTCAAATTCAGATAGCTTCCTTTGATTCATTCTTTTATTGTGGAAAGACTGGGGAAACGGACTTTAGATTACTGTCTCTTTTTTGATCAAAGGGAGACTCTTTTGTATGATGGTCTGGTTGCTTGTATGAAGCTAGAAGGTTACTCACATATGGAATATTTTTGGAAGCATCGTTTCCATGTCTCTTCTGGTGCCATTGTGGTCATTATTCGAAGAATTTATTTCATTCCTAAGTGACGAGTCTGCTTCTTTTTGAGAGCAATTTCTTGCATGCTTGTGCACCATTCAACACAATCTGCCACCGTTAACTTTTGCTTTCATCTTCATTTTCATGATCTGAAGTTAGTCTATATTCTTTCTTTTTTTGTTGTTTATGGTTTTTCATCAGTAGTCAGTTCCCTGTTAGATAGCTTCTCTATTTGGTAGAATTTGGTGTTTGTATTTGGCTTTTCTGTGTTGACGGTCGGACATTAGCTAGCCTCTGCAGAAGTGAAAATCGAGTTTTAATAATGGGGGACCAATTTGCATTTTCTTCTGCTCTTTGCCAACATATTATTAACTATAATTGTATAAGGCTAAGTTTGAATGTCTTGGAGCAGAAGTTTCTTCTTATTTCAGTCTTTTAACTTCTTTATATTTACTGTTTATCTTTGAACAAAATTGGGTAATGTGCATTACAGGTAGAATGTTAGAATCATTGTCTTTGAGCTTCAGGGTTAAAATCATACAAGTTTTATATCTACATTGTGAGATGTGTTCTTGGCTTTCTTTCTTAGTCTCTTTGTATTGTGATATTTGTGCATGCATTATGTTTTATTTATATATACATACTGAAAATTTGTGAGATTCGTTTTTGGATAGCTAACGAGAAACTTGAGCTCATGTTTTCTGGAAGTGGAATTATTATTTGATGAAATTAGAGGTTAATCATCTCAGACTTGACATGGAAAGTTTTTTGTTAAGATCATTCATTTTATTACTTTGCTTCTTGTTGACCGCCCATTTAGCACGGTGGTCAACTCATGTGCCATGAAGAGATGCATCATCAGATGCCATGTTGTTGAAGACTTTTGGTCCTACAGGGCAGTGTTTGGTTCCAACACTTTATTTTGTAAGTGGAATTTCCGCACCCCTGCGTGGGTTAATAATGTAATAGGTCTTCATGAGTCATGTCTAGGTCAGTTACCTTGGGATCGGTTCACTGGGAGAGTTCCTTTCACCGAGGGTTTTTTATCCTCAGGTTATCAATTGGGCTTTTCAGCCTTATTGATTTCCCTTGAGTTTTTCCCTCACACTTGCAATATCCTCGTGTTATCAATTAGCTTTATTGATTTCCCTTGAGATTTTCCCTCACTTGTAATAAGTCCTCCAAAGTGGTGGAACGTATGTTCTAGTGGGCTTCATAGTTTTGTAACCATAGGGAATCATTGTAAAATGACCATGCAAGATAATCCTGAAAGTTTCATGGAATTCATTTAGCTTAGGTTGCTCTTTTTAATTAAATTCCTGGGTTTGAGGTGGCTCTTAATTATTTAATTCAATTAATTATTCTGAGCACAATTGTAAAAACTAGGTCCTTGACTTTTGATAGGGGTATTTGTGCTCAAAAGAAATGGAACAGTACCCCCTACATCCATAATCTTGCTCTAACCCCAGCCTACAACTTAGCTATGGTTAGTCCACTGTGGAGTGTCAAATACCTAACAACAATTTTAATTTTTAAAGTCCAACTCAAGGAAAATACAAAAATTGTAATAATGAGTTAGAAGGATGAAAATGATGGATGGATGTAAGTGAGGAGAATTCCTAAACATAATCCTTTTACTCCCTCCTACCTTTTCTAACTTGTTCTAACTCCCTTACACCTCCACATCAAAAGTTACCTCTATAGGGGAATAATGTTTTCCTCCTAGGGTGAGCAATCGCTAGACTTACTTTAGTTCCCCCTCTCATGTTTTTTCACTCCCTCTAGCCCTCACTTCCCCTTCTAGAAGCTTCCCCCCCACACCTTTACCTCTTCCCAACACTCCTAACCTTTCATCTCCCCCATCTGGTGCGCCCTCCAAGAGGAGTAACGCCCCTTCCATCTAGGAAAACCTACAAAACAATTATTAAAAATTGCTTTGTGGTCTTTCACTCTACCTTAAAATGGACTCCATGCCCCCTACACACACCATCATTTGTTTGATCCTAGTAATTTTTCTCCCTTCTTTTCTACACCATAGATCTCTACTCTCCTAAGTGGTGCACCCTCCCTGGGATTCCCCATTTGCTTTTTGTTGGACACTTGGTATAGATCCAAGAGGGGTGAGTTTTTTGCCTCTCCAAGTGCATAAAAAGGAACCCTCTCACCCTCTTTACCATATCTTGAGCCATTGTTATGCTACTTTTGATTTTTCACCTCTCTCTCTCTCCTCTATCATTCCATTTTTCCATTCTTTAGTTCTTTTTAGGGTTGGGTTTTGAGGCACCTCTAAGATCTATTTTCTGGTAATAAAAGAGAAACCTGGGAGGACTATTGGAAGATACATGTTTTGTTCCCCTGCCATACATCACATGAGGTAAATTTGTTTTAAGATTTTGTTTGGTGATTGCACTTTGGATCCTAAGGTAAAATGTTATTTTGGGTAGATCTAGTAATGCACAATGTGCTTGTAGATCTGCACTTGGAATGCTTAATAGGATAGAAATGTCATCTTGTTAATGCATACAACATAAAGTCTATTGTATGCTATCACTCTTCAAGATCTTTGCAGGTTTAGATTCAAGGCATCATTGTATACCTCGACACGAAGATCCGAGCCAAGCACTCAAACTCCATCTCTTTTCAACTCTACCACCTATCCAGCATTAATGTCTCACTCATACTCAGCTCTTGGCATGGCTTAGTTAGATAGGTCATTTATATACACATTTTATCACTTTTTATTGCGGGAAACTTTTGCCCTCAAAAGCAATGGTCTCCTTTCACTTTCCTATTGTGTGTAGTTTTCCTAGCAAGGGACGCCTTGACGCCTTGCTGGTTTTGCAGGTACTGGATCTGGTTGAGAGGAGTCTTGACTGCCCAAAAGACTTCCGCACAACACCAAAGGGCCCTCCTAGGGGTTTGGTAGCTATCTCTCAAACCTACCTCTTTCTACCTGCATATGTTTTCTTCTTTTACTTGCTTGTTAGAGGCTTATAGTGTAGGAGGAGAAGTGGTGTGGCCTCCTCCCACCCAGGAGCTTTGGTAGGTAGGACGTGGCTTAGATCTCGCTTTTCTTTCCATTTCCTTTTGAGCCTTCTTTGTGGTAGGACGTGGGTAGCTTAGTTGTTTGGTTTGCTTGTTTGCCTCTCTCTCTTCTCATCTCCCTTTGCTCATTTGTTGTTGCTTGTTTCTACATCATTATTGTCTAACCTAAAGCCAAGAGGGAATGCCCCTAAAGGGTTAGGTTAATCTTCAATGTGTATCAAAATACTAAGCATTTTGATACACATGTTCTAGATCTAAATCAAACACCTAATAACTACCTAGTATAAGCCTATTGGGCCTCTTAAATCAACTAAAGTTAGATCTCATGCATGCTTAGTTCTTTCAAGCGTTTATTTTTAGACTCATGCTTAGATCTTAAATCTTAAATGTTTAAGTGCTCTAGAATTTGATTTTTATTTATTTCTCTACTGTATAGATCATTGAGGCATAATACATGCTTTAAAGTAACTTGTTTCTAATTAAGTAAGTGTCACACCCTTCTTTACACTTAATGCTGCATTCCTTAATGCTCTCTGCTACATGGCTTACATGGTTAATTTATTGCTTGGCAAGTTGTTCTCGGCCCCCTACGAGCATTCTTTTGCAAGCTATCTAATTGTGCATATAATAACTTGTGCTCACATAGCATATATATGTGTTAATGCCTTTAAATTCACAAGCTTAAAAAACACAACTTTAAGGCTAAAGTGAGTTTCCTGCCTATATCACTAAACTGGTAAAATTTTAAGTGTCTTAAAATCTTCAAAACACTCTAAAAATCACCTAAAAGTCTACTTAACTAATATACAATTCTGCATAGACTATTTAGGGTAAATCTTTGGACCACCATCTCTACCCATCTAAAACGGGCTTGAGGGAAACAACGGAAGGTAGTGGCAGAGGACTGTCCCGTGCATAACGTGTGTGTGTCCCTCCTGGGAAGTACCTTTATTCTAATAATGGTTTTGCTAGGCTACCCTGCTGCTGCTACCTATCTTGAGCATCCACAAATTATTTTATAAATAGGAGGAGGCTGGCTTTGAAAGCTAATTAAAACTTGATAAATCCTAAGAAAAGCCTACAATTAAACCCTAGACCAAACTTAATAGAATACTGTAGGGTTTACACTATAGAGTGTGGATCACCTTTGATAATCTTAACAACATTCGTGCTAAAGTCTACTATATCTTTTTAAGTTGTTGTTGATCTTGATATCTTGATGTATTGTGATGATCCGTTGGCAATGTGGTGATGTGATATAATGCTCTAGTCTTTTGATATCCCGCATTACTATACAAAACTGGTTAGCTTTGTTTTGAAGGATTTGTATCCTAGTATCTTTCTTTTATTGTGCACTGTATATGGTATCTTTTCATTGGTTTAATCTTCTATTCTTTTAAATTAAAGTGAATTTTGTAGATCTTTGTAAAGAACCACCCTTGAACATAGCTGACCCTGCCCAATTTCCTCTAGGCACTAGTCTTAGCTGACCTAGGGAAAGGCTTGCTGCCCCTACATGCTAACCCTTGCATATTGCATTGTTGCTTTAGCATCTTAGGATTATAATCCCCTCTAACCTTAACAAATTAAAATTAACTCCTAGAACCTAACTCTAACACATCTAGTAACTAAGGTCTACCCCCTTTGGCTTCCCTAGGAGTAAGCCTAGACGGAGGAGGTTCCGGTCAAAGTGACAGCGTGGGCTGTGAACCTAGGCATTGTGCCTCCAAGGACACACTAAGTTAGCCGGACTTAGCTCACGTTTGCAAGTGTGTATAAGGACGGCAACACTTCTGTCAAACGATCCACAGCTATATCATATTTATTTTTATAACCTGTGGTCTGTTCCACTGTTTAAAGTAGAGGGATAGGCATAATCTTCAGAAAAGTTTAAAGTAGTGAATTTTTTATATCCTCTTCGAGCAACTAAAACGACAATAAAATCAGAATAAGAGACCTGGTCTAGCAGTTTGGCGTCCTTAATCAGCAATGATCCTTTTGCCAGCAATTGCATATGTACCTCATCTCTCCATAATTGACCAAAAGCAGCCAAAGAACTGACCTCATTATCAAATACATATTTGCAGCAGAGTTTCCAGAGAACACACAATGCGGTAACTCTTAAACAGTGTGAAATACCAGCCAGGGAATCCCAAATCGCAGATCTGGAATCTCCCGACAAAGCTACCCTCCAATGCTGATGTAGATATCTTTCTGTATATATAAGAATTATTTCTACAAAATGTTTAAACTTTAAAGTAGAGGATCTTTCTGGCTACCATTGACACCCATTGCATTTTCCTTAGATACAGATGAGATAATTGATTTGAGGGTTCAGAAGATAACAGTGAAAATCTTATTGACATCTGATGTGGCTTAGTAGGTTAGGTTACATGCAAAGTAGCTTGTTTTCTCGTTCCATAGAGGGAGAAAAATTTCATTTCGAGTGGTTTCACTGGCTCAAAAGAACTTTGGAAAATTATAGGTATTATGATACAAATTATAAGTTGAAAGGTTGATTAAGTCACATTAACAACCTTTATTTTGATGGATCTGGCTAGCAGAACTCCCATTCATGGCATTATAGGAATGGCATCATTGGCACTGGATACAGACCTGACAGAGGAGCAACGGGAACACCTTATAACTGTATCACAGTCTGCAGATTGCCTCTTGCACATTGTAAATGCCATTCTTGATCTAGCCAAGATAGAAGCAGGCCGACTTGAACTTGAACATGTTCCTTTCAAATTGTCAGATATCATTGGTTCAACAATGAAAATGCTTCAGGTTTCAATCTGCTTTGCCCAGATGTTTCTTCTTTTATCGTAATGCTTGTATGCTTGTTCTGCAACACTGTTGGGAAAATTCGACAATAGATCAATTATTTTCATTGTTATGATGCTCACTTGTTCTGCGACTTTGAAAAATTGTCGTTTAGTTTGATGATTTGTATGATATTAAACCTTATATTTATGTAATAATTTGGTTCATTACAGGTGCGTGCAAAGCAGAAGCAGTTGGATTTGAAATGGGAATTTGCCTTGGATGTACCAGATGACCTCGTTGGTGATCCAGGCAGGCTCCAGCAATGCATTCTAAACTTGGGTATGAGTTCTATTGGATTCCTGTCACTAATTTCCAGAAAGTTTGACCATTACAACTCCAAGGGAAGTAAGATTTAAGAATTGCTTGTATGTCTTTCAGTTGTTCCCAGTTCCCTTGAAAAGGCATAGGTTGAGCGTTATTTAGAATTGCAGGGATGCCAACCATATTTCATTTTCTTAACCTTAGTGGAAAACATCAAGGAGTCCACGCCAGTTCATTAAATTATAATATTTATCCTTGAGATTGTCTTTGAGTCTCAAAAGAACATCCTAACATTAGATCATTTTGGATGCTAGACATTGTTATCCAAATGCAACATATTCAAATTGGTTAAATGTTGAAATACTAGTTTCAAAGTGACACTCTATTCTCGTGTTATATGTCATTATTTGTCCTAGATTTCAGATGACAGTGTACTTTGTATCACATGGCAGATATAACTCTATCAGTTGTAAAACTAAGATTTGCTTTTTATCAGTTGTAAAACTAATATTTGCATTCTTTAATTGAATGACTGGTGAAAGTAACTGATTATCACTTATCATGTGGGTTGCTTGTGTGAGGATGCCCATTTTGAGTTGTTTTTTGATCAAAGTGAGCCACAGCATGCACTGAAAAAACCATTGGTACAATTATTTTGTATGGTTATTTTGACATTTTCAAATTGATCTGGGAGTTTTTATTGTTTGCATTAATGAGCCATGAGAAGCATCAACCTGTAAGCATTGGGTATTGTTAGCACACTTTTTAGCACCTAAATCAGACCTGTAATTCAGTAAAATCAGCGATGAAAAAGTGGCTAATTCTAGGAGAGTATATCCTAAGTGTCACTGGCAAACCTCCTCTCCATGGGCTAGTACGTGCCAACCTCGGGGGATTCCCAAGTGCTTCCTTGCTGTCATAAACCTTTAAAACCTGCAATTAAATGCCAAAAAGCAGAAGTAAGAAAGTTTGTCTTTGGACAGCGTTTAAGCCACCGAAGAGTAAGTAACACAGTTTGAAATTTTAATGGATGAAAAACCTTGCAGCATAAGTATTTTAATCGAAGGAAAGAAGGGAAGATGCGGTATTATCAGGCTGTAAACACCACAACAATATGATAAAGCAAACTAATCAATGCATAAACAACAATACAATACCGACAAGATTCAACAGCTTGATACCAACACACCAAATCTTTATTATTGCTCTTGCCAAGGGGCTGTTTGTACCACCAAACACAAATACATAGTAGGCCAAAGTATTGCTCTTTAATCACAGACTAGAAGCTAGAGTAATGAAGAGAATATGAGAGAGAGAAAACACTGCTGCTACTCAGAGAAAAATCGACCATCACAATGAGGAGGAGTCTCCATTATATAGACTCATGAGGTGCATAAGTGAGATGATAATAGAAGGCACATCATCTAAATTTAAGTCGGCACAGGTTAAGTGTGCAAAAGATAAAGAATAGAATACATGTGTGAGAGAGGAGGGAGAGATGAAATACATGAAAGGAAGGTGCATTTAATTAATGATTGCACTAAGAATAGGGAGAAGGGAGTGATGGAAGTGAGAGAAAGAGTGAGTTGAACATGAGTTAAGTGAAACACGTCACTTTTACACGTCTTATACACTCACATGCCTCTTTTGCTTTAATTAATGCCCCCTCTCTTTGAAAAGTGCGCCCTCTTCATAATTATGCAAGTAATGCACTTGTCATCCACATGTTCGAATTTTGACCTGCCACTTGTCACCGTGCATGTTGACCATACCTGCTAAAAATAGTAGTCACCCTAAAAAAAAGGAAAACCCCAAATATGTTCAGGACCACTGCAAATATAGCATGTCTAAAAATAGACACCGCTAAAAATAGAATCTCGCCGCATGTCATTAATGTCATACTCATCAGATTCAATTCTTTGTGAGGATTCCAAATATGCAATCAGAATTGACATCCAAGGCCTCGAACTCCACTTGTTAAGGAAATCAGATATGTGCTTGGAATCATCATCTGAACCCTGGATCTCCGGCTGCTAAAAATAGATAGTTGCATGCATGTCACCTGAAAAAGGCACACTAGATCCAAAATCTCGCAAGAACCTAAACTGTATAATCAATATCATCATGGGAGCCAAAATAAACCATGTTGGCTCTTAACCCTCAGGATTTTCAAGGGTGAAAATCCAGGGATTAACATGTATGCAGGGAACGACGCTGTTTTAATTGTCAAAGGATCTGGGGCTTGTTATCGCGCAATTTGTACTTGTCCCGAAGGGAAAGGCTAAGGGAAGGAAAATTGGCGTAACGAGAGGTTATTCTATCACTGTCACCTTAATAAGATACCTCTTTTTGTTTAGGGATGATAGCCCAGGGGAGACGTCCCCGGTGCCCTGGGGGTTTGAGAAGGCAAAGGTTAAAATGTCATATAAAGGTATCCCCTCTCTCAAGTCACATTGATCAGAAAGTCCCAAGGTTTTAATCAATGAAGAAATGATGTGCTTAGATGTACCTGCCCAAAACAAAACAACAAGAAAACAATATCTTTTGCAAGTACAATTTGATGTTAGTGCTTCATAAAACCATGGATTTGTCAATAAAAGCAATAGTTGATGCAAGATGAAGCAAGCATAATTTTATAACAACAATGTTTACAAGATAATAGCTTCACAATAAATGCCTTAAAAGAGCTTCACAATGACCAAAAATAATAACTCAATAATAACAATGTACTAGCAGTTGTCAGAAGCTAATTAGGTAGTGTATAAATCAACTTTGCAATTGCTTTTAACTGCTTTTATTGCTGCAATAAATGGCTGTAGCTTACTTTTGTAACAACAACAAGTAGGTTAGTAAATTAGTTTACTCTAGGGTTAGGAAAAGTTAGTAGATAGCTTGAGGTAAAAGTTTTAAGAGTTGTTTTCATCAATCAATCAAGTGCAAGGCCTAGATCAATGTCTTTAGGGTCAATGGAGTCACTTTTAGTAGCGACAATCTTGAAGGAACAAATGATAATGTGAGAGMTAGAGACAAGAAGGTCAATGMTTGAGGTGTTGGTAACCCAAGGCCTCAATCACTAAACCCTAGGAGGAAAATGGTCATTAGGAAGTAGGTAACCCTAGGCCCTAGCGATTTTCCTCCTCCTTTAGCTCAAGGATGAAGTAAATGATGGCTTGATSAAGCAAGTGATGCTAAGGTGCTACAATGGTAGGGCCCTTAGCACAATGCTTCAAGAAAGTAGGGTTTCTAGCACAATCTAGTAGGTGAAAAGTTGTTAAGGCAAGAACAATAACATGTGCTTTGACCTCCTAGGGTTTTAAGCTAGCAATTTCATAATCTTGGAAGAAATGCAAAATAAATGTACCATAACCATTCAAAGTAAGAAGAATTGCAAAAATTTACTTACATTCACCAAGAATAATCTAGCAATAGGTCTAGTTGAAGACTTTCCACCAAGAAAAATGCCAAAAAACACCAAAATTAGCCTCCAAGAATTGCGCACCAAATTTCAGCCAATAAACCCCAAGTAGGGCGCAGATTTCAGCCAATAAACCCCAAGTAGGGTGCAAATTTCAAACCTCACTTAGTGTGAGTGAAAGATGATGAAAAATACAAGGGAAAAAACCCTTATTTATACTGTGAAATTGACCTTTAATTTACAAAATTAAGTCAAAAAGGCCGACATGGCCAGTTTACATGTAATATCTAGTTTTTTACATAAAATAACAAATTAAACCCTAAATCAAGCAAAAGAGGTGACGTCATGCCCTTCTAGGGTGACCTTGGGCCTCCCAGGTGAAACATTGGCCTCCAAGAGAAAAACGTTTGGCCTCCCAAGGCCTCTGGATCAAGCCACAAGTGCCACTTGGCACATAACTGCCTCCATCGTGTCCATCCAACGCTTGGTGACGTCAAGGGTCACATAGGTGACGTCATGGGCCTTCCAAGGCCAACATCATAGTGGGAGGGCAAGACCCCCCTGGGTCCAGGCTTGCCAGGTTGTCTCTGGTGGAACGTCCTCCTCTTTCTCCGGTGCAAGCCTCTGATACGTGTCTTCCCCTGGCTGGGGTCTCAACATCCATCTGGTGGGCTTTTATCCCTATGGAGGTCCAAACTAATCATCTCCCCATGTGTACCTGTCCGTCGGGTGTGGCCTTGCAACAACAACAAGTACGCCTTCCACGGGCTCATAAGTCATAGGGATCATAACAATGTCAATCATGTCCAATAATCAAGTTATCTAAACATGTGCATAAAACCCCCTTTTCCCAAACAAGTGCTCAAAGACATTATGCTATTTTACAAGCCAGGTTTGGAGAGGGTTTCAGGAGGTCCTATTGGGATAATTCTCATTGGACATGGGATGTTTCTAGGTGAAGACCACTCCAGGTCATGTAAGTGGATGAGGTGGTATGAGGATGTTTGAGCAATGGGTGCAGTGATGACAGGGAAATGTATGGCTTACCTGTGGGTGCCTCTGAAGAGGGCGAGCTGCACCTTTCATGGATGCAAATGATTCCAAGCCCATTCAATGCCTTTTACCTTTTTTGTCTTATTGCTTTTTCCTTCAAGGGAATAGCTGGGGGACACTGCCCTGGCGTGGTGACCAGTGGTGACAGTGTTACCCACAAGCATTTCACGAAGATGAGAAGGCTGGCTCGTGATGAGACCCCCTTTCTCTTGGCTATGCCACCAAGAGCCACTACCTTGGCGTGGTAACCAACTGAATGGTAGTGTCATGCCGCTACATGCCCATGGACCTAATAGGCTGGCTCGTGATGAGACCCCCTATCCTCCAACTAGGTCTGGATTTTATTATTTTATGGGTCCCTCCATTTCTTGCTGAGAAGCCTTTTATTGCTTTCTCGGGCATCCCTGGGCGAAGCATTATCTTTTGCCAGCTACTTTTACCCTCTGGGCCTTTAGCCCCTTCTTCCCACAAGGAAAGGTACAACCCTTTGCTAGCTTGGCAAACCCAATGCCCGAACCAATGTAGGGGATGGATGAGAGGGAAAATGATGAAAAGTGATAAGTATGGTGGGAATGGACGATGACCTTTCATGAACCCATCCAATAGCAACTCAAATCCTAAGGGAACCAACTCGCTAGGGAATCTTATCATTCCCCACAGGTGTGGACAAGTGGAAAGGCATAAAGTCCAAGCACATGTTAGAAGCAAAAAGAATTAAATGCACTTATTCAAATGTTTTGAGAATCAGAGTGACACATACCATGATACATGGACTCATTACCTCATGGAGCAAGACCCGCTGTTGCTAAAGGACCAGGTCGATGGGATGGATGCTGCTGCTGCTGACAAGATGGAGGCATTGAAGAAGAAAGATGGGCCCTCCAGGGCCAAGCTCAAGTCAATATGGCTCTCGGTACTCCATGTCTAGGACCTGTGGGCCTCAAGACATAATCTCCTTAGTTATCCCTGGGCTAGGGGATAACCGGGCTTTTATGAGAACATTATTCCCTGACAAGAAGTTCAATGATTGAACCATTACCTTGGTTTTGGCTGTGGTTTTACGATTAAGCCAATGGTTCAATTCATAAACCAATATTATCAACAGAACTGATGGGACATGTGCAAAATTGATAGTGCCAATACACAATAACCAATGGTTCCCCTAGCCGTGAATTAGATTCTGCAACTGTAGAAGGGGTCACAAAAATTTCTTGTATTTAATTGTAGAAAAGTGAAAACGAAGTAGGCAACCCAAACAATAACAAGTTACTTACGTGTTGATGCCTTGAGGACATGAGTTGGTGAAGTTGACGTGCCTGCAAGTTGCTCAAATTGCTTGGCGAGAGCTCAAAGGAGGATCTCGCGTAGAAAGAAGTCCCAAAATTGCTGGGACAATGGACCTCTTGCAAAAGATCTAATCTTCCATGCTTTGGTACCGAATCCCGATTAATATTAATGTGAATACTCACATACAAGAGTAGAAAAACCCCAAGCGAATAAGCATGGAAGTAGAAATGAGATTGTTGTAATGTACATATATGTACTGTTGATATTATGGTAGCTGCGAGAGGTATTTACCTCCACGTGTAAACTTGACGAGAATAGAAGACTCCGGGAAGCAAGAGAAACCCTAATGAGTTGGCTAATAACCCTAGAAGACTTGTCGGCTCAAGAAGACAATTTATATTAGGTTATTAGCCTCCAAGAGAAGAAGTCGGCCAGAAATAATAATATACTGAACAGACAGGTACCCAGAAGGAGAAGTCAGCCCCAGTAAGTCTGGCAGAACCACTATAAATACAGGGCGCCAATCTCTCATTTGACACATCTCAGCAGTTGCAGAGAGCCAGTTCTGCGTAGTGCAGTTGCAGTCTTGTGTGCAGGTTTGGAGGAGAGTTGCTGCAGCTAGCAGTTATGTTTTGGCTTGGACTATCTCTTGGCTAGGGTTTGGAACATCTGATCAGCCTTTGTTGATGCGCTATCCTTGGGGAAAGGTGCGCTACCCTTTGTATGGCTATCTAGCCTAGGGTTTGCTTCCGGAATGATTCTCTGTCAAGGT
>SNQJ01S0057472.1:109299-120791 GCA_010110895.2 Picea sitchensis
GGAACATCTGATCAGCCTTTGTTGATGCGCTATCCTTGGGGAAAGGTGCGCTACCCTTTGTATGGCTATCTAGCCTAGGGTTTTCTTCCATAATGATTCTTTGTCAAGGTTAAGGTTCTCGGAGGGTGGCTTCGGCCTATGGTTGGGTGACAAGGGTATTGTCAATGGTAAAACGGGCACACAATCTTTCATATTCTAACATGTACAAGCTATATTGTGTTGGCTATTTATAGAAGTGTGGTGGTGAGTGATCATCTTTGACCAAGTCTACTAGGGTTACAATAAAATATACATATATAGGTGAGTGATCAAGTTTGATTGTCACCTATGAATGGTTTTCAATTAGATAGGATAACTACAAAATATAAAGTACAAATAGAATACCTAATCAAACTAAGTCCACTAGGACTAGGAACTCAGTGATTAAGTCTCATCAATATCGCTATTCCCAAACTGGATTTTTTAACTAATTTCAAATCTCTGCGATGAATTCAATTCTTTTCTCTCACCAATGCTTCTGCAATACAAATAATTTAATTTTCAATGATTGGAATATGTTCTTGAATAGATTTTAAAAAATTACAATTTTCATAAATGCAAGACTTAAGATGTATAGCAAATTATTATGGAACTGACATTGTATTCTGAAGATCGTTACTTCTAAATTATGACCAGATATTCATCCAAGAAACAAAAATTACAGACAAGTGCTCTGGAAAACCAGTTTTTATACATGCTAGTTCTAATAATTGAGAGAAGAGAGAAAAACATTAATTTTCAAATAAATTAAGTTTTGTTAAATTATAGAGCTTGATTTAATATGCAGATTATTTCTTTACTTTCTTCAATGCTTTAAACAAAATTTGATTTATCAACCAGCAAAATGGATACTCGAAAATGATGAACAGAAGTAGAAGAGGTACTCAAATAGAATCTCACACATGCACAAGATTTTACCCTGGAGAAACCCAAAAGGGGAGAAAACTCCAGCAAACAATCTTCCTTTAGTTTGCAAATAATATGTAAGATCTTGTACAATAATCCACCATGAAAATACCCTACTGTATGACCAGCAGACAACAACTAATTTGCTTCTGTTATAAACCTGACTGTACTAGCAAAAATCCTTTGCTGTACTTTTACACAGTAAACTATATTTTGCTGCCTTTGGTGCTGATATAAACAACACTTATTCACTGTCCTTGCTGCTGATATAAACAACAGTTATTCGCTGTCCTTGCTCACTGTGTATACAGCAGACTCATATGCTTGCTGCCCATTCTCAATCTCCTGTAGACAGACCCCCTTTCCTTCACTCTTGTGCTGCATAGCAATTGTGTGTAGAGGAGGGGTCCAACTCTGTATATAAAAGCGCTGGAAGGAGAGGAGAGTGGACTTTAATTAGTAAGAGTCTGCATGTCTATACAACTAGACTTTACAATTCAACTTGAATTAGAAACTTGACTTGTGACTCGACTTTGCATGACAACTCGCCCTTGAGACTTGGCTTATGCATTGCATGCCACCTCAACATGCAACTCGACATACAACTTGACATGCAACCTTGGCATGCATGCATGCTACTTGACTTGCATGCAACTCGACATGCAACATGACATGCATGCAATGCAACTCAACATGCATGCAACGCAACTCAACATGCAACATGCAACATACAACTTGAGTTTGGCAACTCAAACTAAACATGCAAATCGACTTTTACAACTGAGTTAGGCAACTCGACTTTCTTTCATGGTGGATAATGTTACACGTGCCAACGGACTAGATCAATACATATACATTATTTGCATAAGGAAGATTGTTTGTTTCTAGCTCATAGGAATTGTAGATTCAACCTAACTTTTGCTAGTTGCCTTGACTTTTGCTCATGGCTCACAAGGCTTGACTAGGCTCACAGAGGTTGTACGTTCCCCTAGAATTTTGCACTAGTCTGTCTATGCTCACAGAGGTTGTACGTTCCCCTTGGATTTTGCACTAGACTGTCTTTGCTCATAGAGGTTGTACGTTCCCCTTGACTTTTGCATTTAGACTTACATCTTGACTTTTGTCGTAGACTTACAAGACTTCTTCCTTTGCCTTGGCTAGACTCACAAGATCATATAGGATCTTGTTCGTCTTGACTTTTGGTTTGACTCTCAGAGGTTGTACTTTCCCCCTAGCTTTTGTCAATACCTCACAAGACTGGTTGATTTTCCAAATTTCCCGGGCTAGCCTCAGGGTGGCCCACATGGCCTCTCATTGGAGAATGACTGTCGATGCTGCCAAATTTAACAAGTTTACATGGGAATCTCAATTGTTTCCTCTTCCTCACTAAAACAAAGATCGATTAAAGACTGAACTCCAACTAAATTAAACATTTATTGCCAACTACAACAAGTGGTGATTTTCAAACCACCAACATTTACGAAGTACATCATCAAACTTCTACACTAATTATTAATGGAATTTCTACATAGCCCTTGCATATTATATAAATATTGAATTAGAGAACTACTTTTCCAAATCTTTATGCATCAATAAAATACTGAACGGTTGTATGTTCAGTTTGCTCTCTGAGGCCTACACATCTTTGACTTAGGGTTAGCTACAAAATGGTGTAGTAGATGTATTCTCTCACTTGTCAAGGATGAGACTTCTCCAGTAATCTAATCAAATGCTGTCTTATATAAATAGTAAGTTGTCCCTTCAGAGATGTATGCAATAAAGATATATTTTGCATGAAGAGAAGAAGTATCTTCTTGTCAACTGGGTGCATGGTTTCCTATTACTTCAAGTTTCCCATCAAGAGGAACAAGAAAGAAACAACTTTTGGTTGATTTTAAGTTGTAGTTACTAGACCCTTAAATATTGTAGTGTGTAAGATGGAAGATGAATGTTTTGGACTTTTCATGGATTACTACTTCCACATTGTACACAATACAATGCAACATTAGTAACATGATGTGCGTAGTAAGATCAATGTGGTGATTTTGTTCTAATGTATCTATACTTTTGGCTGCAGTTGGAAATGCAATCAAATTCACTCAAAAAGGGTCTGTTTTCCTGTCCGTTAAACACTATGGAGATATTTCAGAATGCTCAATTGCACAAGAGAGTGTGCCTAGTAGTTCTAAGCTGGTGACAATAGAAAGTACAAGAGAAATACACCACAGCAGTTTCTCCTTGAAAAGCCGCGCATCAGGCATAAGTAGAGAATCTATTCTGCAGGAAAGTAATTTCATAGGTGAAACTCATGGTAGGTCCGTGGGTGGTAAATATAAAAGTACAGAAAGCCAGTATGTTGATGTTCCTAGACTACCCTCAGTCTTTCATGCTTCAAGATCCAAGGAAGGAAACAGAATAGAAATCCCTCCTGTAGGAGATTATAATAAGATTGGAGATAAAAGGGTCGTCTTGCTTTTCTCAATACATGATACTGGCATTGGCATCAGTAAAGAAAAACAGAAGGAGGTCTTCAAGGCATTCTCTCAAGCAGACAGTTCAACAACAAGGCTCTATGGTGGGACTGGTCTGGGCTTGAGCATCGTCGAAAGGTAATCATTTTATTCCTTCTATTTCTTTTATGGTGTTGTTACTTATGCAGCCTTAATGATCTTCTCAGTAAAATGTATGTGCATCAATTTTAGGTGTATTTTACTTGATTTAGAAGTCATCCATAGTAACTGGATAAAAATTTGCCATCTCATGGCTTGCACCAGCTTTAATATCGATAGATGATATGTTAATTATGTTGCTAAACTTATGTCTGGTTTTCACTATACAGTTAAAGTTTAGAATTTCACTGTCAACATGAAAATGTTGTGGATCAGTTGGCTTTTGTTAACATGTTACAAAGATTAACAGTTTGCAATCAGTCCTTTCTTATAGCACTTGCTTGGGTTTGGAGCTAATTCTAAATGTTATAGTGAGCACACAGCCACTGTGTATGTGTATGAGAGAGGGGGAGAAGAAAATTGGGCAGGCTATTTGATCAGTTTAGAAAACTATCAGAGATGCTGGCTTAATAGATAAGTGTCAATCACCCAGCATCTAGCAAGAGGTGGGATACTGTTTTACAACAGAAAATGCCATGGCCGGAAGTCTTAACTGCCATGATGGCTCTGCTGTTTCAAGGGATGAACATTCCAGTGTTGAAAATATCTTTGATTTCTCCTGATATTTCTCATTTTTCTGAGTTTTTCAGTTTGCCAATATTTCCTAGTTTTTCCATGTCTTTAAGTCCAAGTTTATGCTTGCTGATATCTTTCAATATTTTCCCCAATATTTCCAGTAAGTTTCTTTCCAAACCCTTAATGATATATTCTCCAAAATGATATTTATGACATTGGATGTAACATACTACACTCATGGGGGGGATATCACCAGCCCTGCTTGACCAACCAGTCAACCTCCCTGGTGCTGTTGTTTGATCAATTTAAAAGATTACTTACCAGTTCTTCCATTATTTTAATTACTATTGTAGTGGTTTCTATGCAATTTTGTGTAAAAACTCATGTAGTTCTGGAGCATTTGAAGCTTGTAGTTCCTAGTGAGAATCTCCACAGGGATTTTAGTGGCCTATTTTGCAAAGGTCTTCTTTGCAGATGTTTTATGCAGTTATTCAAGCCTCTGATTGATGTATTATGTCAATCATTTCGAAGGAACTTGAACTATTACACCAGTATTTTTAGTCCTTAAATAGTTTCTAGGGTTTTGGATTTTGAGCCTAGTTTCTTGCAGTGTTCCATGGAGACATGTCCCTCAGGGCAGGGGGTGTGCCCCCCATGTTTCCTATGTTCCGGGGGGGGAGGGGTGCGCTTGGGGAAACGTTTCCCCATGCCCCGCTTTTGGGGAAACTTGGAGAAACACATGGATAAACGTTTCCCTAGTGTGGGGGACACGTTTCCCCAAAAGGGGGGTGTCTAGGCTTCCCACCTTTTGTCCAACAACCATTTAAGATAGAACAAAGATAGGGGATAGAGCTTTGACGAGTTTGTGAACTTGGTAATTAATGGTAATATTAAATTTTTAAAGTAAAAGTTGACATTCTCCTATATCTGGCGTTTTCGTTCTCCTTTAAAAGTTGACATTCTCTTTTATCTTATGTTTTCATTCTCCTTTAAAAGTTGGCATTCCCCTTTATCTAACCTTTCCATGTAAGATAAAGGACAATGAAAACGTAAGATATAGGATAATGCCAACTTTTGCTTCAATTTTTAACATTACCATTAACTATTTCAGGATGTTTGAGAGTGGTTCCAACCTCATCGGACTTCATATGGAGAAAGTAGAATTTCATATCCCATTCAAAATTCAACAGATTTAGATTTTAGGATTGGTAGGATTATAGAGTTTCCACTAGATTGCACAATGATGAATTTGCATGGGATGAATTGTTATTGTTGGTATTTTATCATTATTAATTTTACTTTTATAATTTTAGAGATGGGGACCTCGACGCCCCTCCATCCCCCGTAAATTTCCCTAAAATTTGGGGGTGCTCCCACATGTCCCCCATGCGTGTCTCCTCGCTCCTGTGCTCCCATGTCCTAAAACTTGGTGGAACATTGGTTTCTTGTCTTGTCGAATATTAGTAGTTTCATTTTAGATAAGATAAGATAAGATAATTTAATTAATGTCCAATAGATGACCAAAGGTAGGTCAACAGGATTGCTTAGTACATAAGTAGCGATACAAAGTGGAACTGTGAAGGCCACTCCTGTAAAATCAAGAATCAATGCTACTCTGAAAGATCTAAGCACAACTATCAGAATGGAAAAAGAAGAAATGCAATGCTCTAGAGTTAAGTACAAGGGAAACCTTAATGCTATAAAAGCCCATTGTCGAATGAAGGAGATAAGATAAGATAAGATAAAATAAGATAATTGTGTTAACTTCCAACGAATGACCACTAAAGTAGGCCAATGGGATAGATGGGTACAATGTTGTCAATAGTGTTACCCCCCCATGCCTAAGGGTAACTGGAGGAGATCATGTCTCGAGGCCTGCAATGGAGAACATGATCTAGACCATGATGATGATGATCAACATGTCCACATATGGCATCCCAACAACCCCCCTCATTTGCCTCCTAGCACAGATCAACCAAGGCTCATCACATTCAAGCAACCCAAAGTATGGGAGATGGTAAGCTATTGTCACCATGAGGTATGTTAGTCTTTCTTTCATGCACAGTGTTGTACTTAATTTGTTGGACATGTGGATGAAGATCTTTGGTTGAAGTTGGATAATGGATCATTGGTTTAGGAAATTGTGTTAGTTTCCTTGTTTCACCTTGGTGGCCAGCTTCTGTGCCCTACTCCTGTGTTGTCACTGCCTAGGGAAAAAGGGTAATATCGGGAGGCCCTCCCAAGGGTAACGTTCCACTCTCGACCATACTTGAAACCTTCCATCTTAAAGCCTTTCACATATCCTAAACTTCGGCTATGGTCCATTCTCTCATGAGAAGAGGGGATGAAGGCCTAGAGGTTATTTCGCAATTGCTATAAACGAATAAGAAAATAATGCTAAAAAAGAAAGTGAACATAGCAAAGCAGGACCACCAAAATCCGATCCAACTTGAGCTCTACTCATTTAGTGCTCGCCTCGGTCCCGAAGAAAATGTGATGCTAAAGCTTGAAACCTTTTAAAGGGGACTAGCAAATATAATATAAGAAGTAGGGATTGGAAAGATGGCTAATAAAGGAGTTTGGAAAAAGGTGGCATGCAAATATTGGGTAACTCAAGAGAAGGCGCACCCTCCATAAAGGCACTCATAGAGATGGATTAACACCATAGGCCATGAAGTAAGCCCTGAATCATATCATTTTCACACTTACTCTTGGTGGGTTTTTACTTTCCCTTGCCACTGTTGGGACCTATCCCTCTACCTGGGTTATTTATTTCTTGTCTAGGTGGAACACCTAATAGGGTTGGATGAAGACCCTCACATACTTAAACTTTGTAACTCATATGGGGTCCTAGTCGGTGTGATGCTTGAAGGGGATACTGAGGTGAATTATCTTACATGGCTTATATCTTAAGTTACAACTTACTTTGTATGCTTTGAGGACTAATGTTTCTTGTGAACTTTGGCTAACCATATTTTATACTCTGGCTTGTATTGGATGCCCTTGACATGGTTCTTGTGGGATGTCCTGGGCTTGCACCCAGGATGTTGTGCCTTTATTGTAGGGCTTTGGCACGTGTGATGGAGAGCAGTGGGTCATCTAGTGACGCACTACCCTCAGACAATGGCTCTCACATTCTTAGGACCTTGGATGATGGACATATGAGCTTGGTTTGAGCATTTCTGGTTACTATGCCAGACATATGGGCTGGAAGCTCCACAAGTTGGGTAGAATACCCTAGGGATTTTGTGCACAAAGGATGGAGGACGTTGCAGTAGCAGGTGTCTTGGCATCACTTGGAGATGTGATTGCATCCCTCTCAGCCTTGGACATGGTCTTTGGAGGCCCTTGACATCACCTTCTAGCCCTTGATGCCACCTTCTTGGCTAGGGTTTGATGGATGGATGGGTACTGGAGATGATCAACATGGCTTTGGGTGAGGAAACACCTCTCTTCACACTCTTTCACCCCCGGAGGATGCCACTTGGCCTTTGGAGGCCCTACGTTTGCTTTTGGAGGCATGATGTGACCCTCTCCTAGCATGACATCACCCTTCTAGCACATGATGTCACCATTCTAGCACATGACGTCACCCTTTGTAGGGTTTTATTATGTATTTTTGAATTTTGGCATATTGTTAGAGGCAAATTAAGGGGTCGACCCGACTTGAATTATGTTGTCGACAAATTATGTGGACAAATTGTATTAGGGTGGCCTCATATAAAAAGACCACTCTCACATTTCATTTTATCATCATAACTTCTCACCATCTGTGAGAGGACTTCTGAAATTTTCGCCCTCTAAGGGTTACTAACTCTTTTCTACTCATGCGCTATGCTTGGAGGGTCAATTTGTGTATGGTTTTTGCTGATTTTGGATGTGAATTTTTTCAATTAGGGTTTTATCTCATGGTATATTGGTGAAGTCAGTAAATTTTCTGCAATTTTATTCTTATGCTATTAATGTTTTATGGTAAATTTCTTACTTCATGTTAGACATCTTGCTTGGTGAAACCCTAAGAGAGGAACATCAATGCTTCTTCCTCTCACAAGGTGATTTTTGTCCAAAATTTGTGAAATAATCCTTGTTAGGGTTAGACTCCTAAAGCAACTTTTGATTTTGACCTAGTTGAAGCTACAAGAAGGGAGAAACGGTCTTTAGGGCCCCGTTGACCACCTATTTCGACTAGGGGGTCAACTCCATGTACCATGAAGCTGTGTACCTTGGGGTACAACTTTTTTTGAAGACATCTGGTTCTACAAGGCAGTTTTGGCCCCGACACGCCTTTTTGTAATCAGAATCTGCTCCCCTACGTGGGATAATAATGTAATGAGTCAACATGAGTCATATTTTAGTTAGTTACCTAGGACTTTATCATTCGGGAAGTCCTTTCATCGAATGTTTTTTATCCTCGGCTAATTTTTAATTACCCTCGAGTTTTTCACTCACAATAATCCTCCAAAGTGGTGAAATGCGTTCTAATGATCGAGCCCAATAGGTGACTAGGGTTTAGGACTATTGGAAATGACCATGCTAGACGTCTTCTAGAGTCTTGCGGAATTTCGACGAGTCTAAGGAGTTTTTTTTAATTTATTAAAATTACCCATTTAATGGTAATTTTAATTAAATTTGATGTAAAAATGTAAAAATTGGTCCTAGGGGATTTTGATAGGGGTGTGAGTACTCAAAAGAAATGGCAGACAACCCCCTACACCCTTGGACCAAGTTTCAACTCAATTGGACAGGTTTTGCTAGGTCACTGTCCATGAGGAGTCCAAGTCAGTCTATAGTCAACAATTAATTGCTTTAATTTGGCTAAGTAAAAATGCCAAAAATTGTAAAAAGAGAAATAAGACATGAGAGAGAGTGGGAAAGGTTTCTTAACCATTTTCCTAAGTTGGAAAAGTAATTTTCCACTTAAAGAACCCCCCCTTAAAGTGGTGTTCCCTAGCTAAAAGTGACACATGGGAAATAAAAAGTTTAAGGGAAAAAGCCACCTAAACCCTAATTTCGCCCCCCTTGGTGTCTAACCTCATTTTTGACAATAGGAAAAGGTGTTTTACCCCTTTTTCCCTCACCCCTCAAACCCTAACTCACTACCAAAACCCTAAAAGTGACTCTTCCTTGACTTTGTCTATTTCTCTTGGATGTGTGACACTTGTAACTCATCCAAGAAGGGTTTCTCTTCTCTCCCAAGTATAAAAGAATGCTTGCCCCTCATTTCACATCTATTCTCAGAGTAAAGTTATTATGCCCAAATCTCTCCCACTCTTCTCTCTCTCCCATTTTGCTCTTTCTCTTTTCTAAAGCTTGTTGCAAGTATTTGCAGCAACCTTTCTTTCAATAATAGAAAATCTTTGGAAGAATATGGTGTGCATTGGGAGTATTCTTGGTGCAAGATCTTGAGCTACATTGAGGTGAACTTGTTTTGGTTTGTTTATGAGTTTCTTGCTTTTAGATCTAGATTAGGAGATCCAAGCAAAGTATTTTGCTTGGATAGATTTATGGTAGTATTGCTATAGATCTAAGTGAGTTGGTTTCTATTTGTTATTTCAAAGTATTTTGTGATTACATATGAATCTACTCACCTCCTCTCTTTTCTTGTAGCTAGATCTCATACTTTTGTAGGTCACCAAGGGTTAGAGGAAGACAAATTTCAGATTTGGAAATTTGTCTCTTCAACCACTAAAACCGTCCTATTATTTTCTGTTTCTTTCATTATTCTTTCTTACAATTTGTTGGGTAAATTTATGTTCTGAAATAGGTCATATTTCATACATTTACTTGCTGATTTTTGTATATAAAGTTTCCGTTTTCACTAACAGAAATGTTCTAAAGTTTTCTGATTGTTTTGTACCATTTTCAGCAAGCTTTGCTTGCTGATTTTCTGCAGGTTTTCACCAGAAAATGGGAGGTGCTGCCCATTTGGGGCCATAAAACACCAAAGAAGAACCTCCCAAGTAAGTGTTTTGATACCCACTTCTTCTCTTCTTTATTTTTCATTGTAAGCAAGCCCAAAGATAGTTTCTTGGGCTTGCATTTCTCCAAGTATTTCAATTTTCTGCAATTTTATTTACTTGTTTGCCTACAACTAGCAAAGAGGACTGGCTTAGCCACCCATGCTAAATCGTAAGACTAAGAAGTTAGTTTAATTTTCTGTTTTAAGCATTTAAATTCTTTGCCCCACTTGTCCTTAAGACATGATTGAGAGGCTAGGTTTCTTGCTTTCATTTCAAGTTATTTTTATTTCATTCACCCACTTTAGCAAAAAATCGGTAGGCTTGTCCTCCTTGTGCCTTAGTTGAGGTTGCAAAGTGTTTGTTTCTATGTTGCAGGAAACACCCCCCCCCTCGGTTTCCTGCCCGAAACTGGTACGGTACGGCTAGGAAACGTCGCCGGCCATACCGTACGACGTTTCCCTATTTGGAAATGCCGTACGGTACGACCGACGACGTTTCAGGTGTCTTTGAGGTGAAATAAGAAAAAAAAGGGGGCCATGGGGCCCCCAAACAGTCAAATATATATATATATATATATATATATTTTGCATTTTCTATGTTCTTCTTGCATCATTATTGCATTTTTTTTGCATCATTATGTTTTTCTTGCAATATAATGTATCATTTTAAGAAAAACTATATATACATATATATTTTTTTAATTTATTTTTATATATGGCGTTTCCCCTGGCGTTTCCTCGGACGTTTCCATTTTTTTGGGGGTCTGTTTCGTACCATCCCGGTTTCGGAAACTTGGAAACGTTTCCCCATTTCGTGCAACTTAGGTTTGTTTCAATTATTGTTTGCCCCACTTGTCCTTAAAACAAGTTTGAGTGGCTAGGAACTTTCTTTTTTACTTTCCAAGTTTTATTTACTTTCAAGATTTATTTTGCCTACACCTAGCAAAGAGGTTTGGCTAAGCCAACCCATGCTATATCGTAAGGCTTGTTTCTAGCTTAGTTTGTTAATATCTCATCTTGTTAATATTTGCTCAAGTTTTCTTTTCCTTTAATTTGTTTAAGTTGCAAAATTATTTTATCCCGTTATTTCTTTCTTAAGTTAGGCAATAATCTAATTGTATTAATATCTTTTTTCTTAAGTTGGGAATCAATCTACTTTGCAATTTATATTTTTTATCTCTAATTTAATCATAGCTTGTAGTCTAGACTAGGAGGGAATTTATCTAGTCTAATTAGGCACCCAAGATTGGTACTGTTATTGCACAGTTTGTAGGAAAGGTTTAAATAGCTTGAAGTCAAGGCTCAAACTGGCGTAACAGGAGCTTCCCCACCCACTGTCACCTCGATGGGGAGCTCTTTCTATTTAGGGTGGCTAATCCCAAGGGAGACGTCCCTAGTAATCT
>SNQJ01S0057473.1:3293-19995 GCA_010110895.2 Picea sitchensis
AACAAGAAGAGACAAACATGGAACATACCTCAACCATATGCAATATGATAGACAAGCCAAAACATCTCAAACTGCTTTTATTCATGAAATAGAGAAACCTGCTACAATGAAGATGCCGATCTGGAATGCTCAACAGATGGCCACGAAGATAGACAATAGAGTTGCTACAAAATTCTCCCGAAAATACAAAATAAGCCTCCAAAGGCTGGATAAGAGATGAAGACCAATTCCAAGTAGATCTGGGCCAAGTGCCAAACCCCCACTGGAAGATGCCACGTCCTGCCAGAATGTTGAAGCTCCTTAACAATTCAGCCTTGGTGCTAAATATGTCCAATCACCTCAAGAAAGATGCCAAACAGTAGATCGGGTGATGGAAAGAACAACCCAGGTGCCTGAATATCCAAGATCCCTCTCAAAACCTGTAGATCTGAACTCCTCCACTGAATGGTGTGCCCCACTAGATGAATGAAACCCTAATAATTCGACCTCTGTCCTAGAGACCTCCAACAGCTCCACCAATCCACTAGAATGATAGATTGGGGCACAACAATGAATACCCAAGTGCTCAAATCATCGAAATACCTGCTAGATCCTTAGATCTAGCTACCCTCCAAATAATGGTGCACCCTCCTCTTGGGAAATCATCCCACTGTCAATACAAATAATCCTGCCACTAAAATGCCTCCGGAAACCACCAAGAATGATGCTAGGACACCTGCAAGGAAAACCCAATACCTGGAATTCCCGAAATCACTTCTCCTTAGCTAGGATGAATCCTCCCTCAATGAATGGTGTGCCCCCCTTGTTGGAAACCCCCAATTGGTGGGCCCTCTCTCTATCTGCACAAGTAATTGATGTGGAATCCTCCTGCAACTGAGTAGATATAGAACTAGAATGGTGTGGGAGCATATTGCATCTCCGATACCAAGCTTGGGACAAGGTAGGTGGAATATTTCACCATCGAATCATCCTCTAGGGTTTGTTAAGTCAAAACCCTCAAAAGCCCCAATGTTGGGCTCACTAGCTAGAAGCCAGATATCAAATGATAATCACACATTAATAATGAATAGAGGCCCTTGCCTTTCCTTTATACTTTTTTTCTCTCCTTGTCCCTCCAAAGTGACTTTCATTTTATTAATATTTAATTAATTAATTAAATCACTTTAATTAATTAATTAACCTTTTTACCTCTGAAAAACACCTTATCTCTCCTTATGGCTTCCCTGGCCACTGAAAGTCACTTCTAGCCATCCCATCATGTAGTGTTTCTCCTCTCGATTCCAATGATCTATTACACTGAGAGGTTCCTCCAAGCAATGTGCCCAAAATGACCTCTTCAGTGATTTTAATTAACTTGTAGCTCAAAATAGTCAAAATCATGGAAATCGTCGGAATGCAACGAAACCAAATCCAACCTGTGTGGAATGGCTTATAATGATGGAATATGATGATCAATGCAATTTGGACCCCACAATGCCTCTCAAATACCCCTGTACTCACCATAACATCCATTTGGCTACTCTGGTCATCATAAATCTTTGCACTGTGATGATGTCCCAAAGTGGGGACATTACACCTCGCGTGTCGAGTGTTTGAACATGAGCCAACCCTGACTCTTCCAAATTCCAATATCCGATACTCTAGATCAACGGTCCATGGCCCTTTGTTATCCAATGAATGTGATCATGTCGCAACCTCGTACCTCGCGGGTTCCAGCAACTCAGCCTTTGACTTTCCTGATTTGCAAGTCAACGAAATTCCAATCGCTCGCCACATGTCCCCTGGATCCAATGGCCAGGATCATTTCAATACCTTTCACCTCGCAAGTTCATGCAACTCTGCCTTTTACTTCTCCGGATCTGCGAGTCAGCAAAATTCAAATCACTCGCCACGTGTCCTCTGGCTCAGACGGCCCAAATTTGATTTAGACAATTTGATGCTTAAGATCTTCTTCGGACGATCTGACGATTGTGATTTACATCGAATTATTTGATAGTCGATAACTATTCTGTGATGCATCTCTTGTAGCTTTATCATGTCCTTCCAATTTAACATAATCCAATGGTTCAGATCTTATCGCGAGTTCCTACATCTCTGCCTTTGACTTCTCCGGCTTGCAAGTCAGTAAAATGCCAATCTCTCACCATGTGTCTTATAGATCCAACAGTTCAGATTAGAATCTAGGATCGATGGCTCAATCCATCTATGATGCAACCCTGCTAGATTATCATGTCCTTCCAATCAAACACGATCCGACAGTCACGATCTTCTAGCGGTCCTTAAGCCCACGGTCACTCACATGACCGATGCATGTTATTTTAGACAATCAACGCGGTCAACCTCTTGATTGGACGAATGCTTAGGCTTCTTGCTTTACACTTTTTCTGTGTATTGGTCCACTTTAATTTTCCATCGATCCCAATGACACTTCTGCTATGCGTTCTTCCTTCACTAACTCTCCTGAGCTTAAACAACTATTTGTGCATTATTTTATGTACTGATAGTTGATTGCTAATTCTCCTGAGATTTGATCATAGGAACATTGTTGATCCTATCATGATCAACAATAATCACGAATTTCTTCTGCTACTTGATATACTATGCAATGCGCTCTTCCTTCTGAGATTTGATCTTCATAYTRTTTGCTCATCCTGTTTGATCCTCTTCTTGAGCTTGYGCTTTTCCTTCTCTGCATAATGTTTAACATCTTCTGCTGACTGATATACTGTTGACATCAATGACAATCTCATCTGTCATTTAACAAYAGATCATCGCATCGACTGTTGACATCAATGAAAATATATCCAACAATCTTGAGGATATTCAATATGAAGGACTATAGACCAATGGTGATACCTATGGTTACCAATTTGAAGAAGGTTGTCACTTCATATTTAGAGTTTGTAGATCCCGGGATATATATGTAGTTGATAGGGTCAATGATGTATTTGAGCAACACCATTCCAGATATATGTTTTGTCGTGAACACCTTGAGTCAGTTCATGGTGGAGTTGAGGCATGTGTATTGGATAGCAACGAAGAATGTGCTTAGGTACTTGAGAGATACAATGGAGTATGGATTGAGGTATCTTGGAGGATATGAAGTGGAGTTGCAAGGATATACAGACTCAAATTGGGCAGGGACTGCAATAGAGAGACAAATCACCTCGGGGTGTTTCTTCATCTTGGGATCAACAATGATTACTTCGTTTAGTAGGAAGTATAAATTTGTAGCACTCAGTCCAGCCGAGGCAAATTATATGGAAACGAGTATCGCTAGTTGTGAATCCATTTGGCATCGTAGATTGCTTAGATGATTATTTTATTAGGAGTTTGAGCCTACAATGATATACTATGATAATAAGAGTTGTATCAAACTCTCAAATAATCCAGTATACCATGACATGTCCAAGCATATAAAGATCATATGCCACTTCATTCGAGATTGGATCCAGAAGGGAGCAATGAAGCTTCAGTATATTTCCATAGATGAGCAAGTTGCAGATATTTTGACCAAACCCTTGGTGAAAGAGAAGTTTGTGTTCTTCAGAAAAAAAATTGAAGTGGTGTAGACTACATTCCTCGCTAAGAGGGAGTGTTGATGTTTGGTAGCATCAAAAAGGTATTTCCACATAGTTCTAAGTGTCTAGAAGTGTGGAAGTCNCTTGGTGAAAGAGAAGTTTGTGTTCTTCAGAAAAAAAATTGAAGTGGTGTAGACTACATTCCTCGCTAAGAGGGAGTGTTGATGTTTGGTAGCATCAAAAAGGTATTTCCACATAGTTCTAAGTGTCTAGAAGTGTGGAAGTCGTCCAAATCCTTCTACCTTGATACTTTACTTTAATTAAAAGAATTATTAAAGTAAAGTGATTTTATTAATTAGTTGATTTATTTAAGAAAATGTTAAAAGTAATTACCATTTAACTAACCTAGTTCTGTTTTCAACTTATCTGATATTATTTTGATCATAGTTTGATGTCTTCACAAATTTCCATACACCATACTTACTAGCAATGCAAAAAAATATTTTTCTTCATCCAAACATATGAATTCATAAACACCACAAGAAACTTAGAATCATTAAACCATTGCTCTTAACACCATAAATGAAATGATGCATCAACTGAAATTGATGGGATGCCAACATGCTGAGGGAAATGCAATGTTTGGAAATAGTCATTCCAATGTGTTTTCTCCTAGGGGACCTCACCTATTAGACATATTAATATTTATTAATAAATATATAGGCTTCAAAATTCTTTGTGAGCTTTTATAGGTGATGAATTATGAGTCAAAAGGTTCTAGTTATTTTCCCAAAGTAATCTTGTACAATCCTTTACTTCTTAACACATCTTCCGTATGGGATTTCCATGAGAAGTAATTGGTATTTTTAAGGAAAATATCATTGGGAGATGCCATATTAAAATATGCATAAAATTATGAAACTGATGGTTTTGATGGAAAGATCTCAAAAAAATAAATCGTTTAAAAAAATGACACTAAAAATGGAATTTGGATGTGAAAGTTATGCCCTTTTGAAAAAAAGCATAAATGGTAACCACATAGCCACGTGGAAAGTAGAAGTCATTCCACGCGGTGACGCTCCTCATTATCTAACTTCGCATATAAGCTCACTTTTAAATAAGTTACTTTATGAAGTGACCAACTTTATAGAATAAGCGGGAATCACTTTTACAATGAAGTTACTTTACAAATGAAAGTTGCATGCAAAACAAATAACTTAAAATAAAATATTGAATTTATTTAATAGTGATTCACTTTTATAATTAAGTGAAAATAAATTTACAATGAATGCATGAACTTTTCAAAAAAAAGTAAGAAAAATACAACTTGAACTCAATACCTCTTATGAAGCAAAGTAACTTTCAACCAAGTGAGCTAGTGAAAAACAAATTATAGTCTTAAGAAGGAGGATTGAGGATGTTGTTTTTGTTGTCGAAGATGACCATGGAGTGCATGCTCAATAAAAAAAAGTAGTCATGCATTCACACAGACACACACAAAAACATTTCTTATCGACAATAACAAGGGTTAGATCTCAGTTATCTTAGCTGGAAAATGCAAATTTTCCCTCTGTTTTCGATTTACCGAGATCGCACAAAGCGCATGGAAAAGAGCATACATAGACAGGAAAACCCTTTCTTCTCTATTCCTAATTTGTCGATATCACACGGATCTGAGGGAAAATATCATACAGAGATTGAAAAGAGTAGCAACCCGATAAAAAAAATAAAAAATAAAAAATAAAAAAAATTATCTTTGTAAAAAATTTAAAAGGGCGTATTCAGGCTTTATACCTCCAGATATGACTGAAATGGTTGTATCTTGAGAAAATGGAAACCTTTTCGAGTGAAATAAAAGTATTTCTTGATTGAAATGAGCACTCTAGACATAATGGAATAGTCTTCTTAGCCCATAAATGTACAAAAATGGAAAAAAAATCATAGATGAATCAACATGAATTTACTATCTCAATATACAATAGGAACAAATATTCAAATGCTCTTTGATTCCATGTTCGACAACAGAGTCATTCCAATAGAGGAAAAACACCTTCAATGACCACTCACACAACTAAATCAAAGATCAACACATCTATTTTTTTACGTGGTAAAACCCCTATGGGGAAACATCCCCAACCAACGTGGCCACTTGGAGCAATTTATTAATGCAAAAGAAAATATTACAGAGATATTTACAAGAGATTTTCTCACAATCAATCATCAAAAAATGACCCTCCATGCTCTTTAAATAGATATCATGGACCAATCAGGTGTTAAGCCAAAGATCAATGTACTCATTAAGATCGAGGAGAATATGAGCTATCATATCACTCTATGTCAGGAACATATCATGGTTGTTGAATTTCCTAAATACAAATGCATACTAATGAAACACACTTTAACCTAATGACACATTAGACTGAGTTGATTTTAACTAACTCCTAWGTGTCTAAATATCCTAACAACAGACACATTTCTTACCAACTCACCAATATCACAACACAAGTGCATAAACAATACTAAGTTCCCCAAAACCATCTCCCCCACCATCCAACCCATTAATGGTTAGGCCACTTGTTTTGTAATGCCTCTTAATATAACATCTTCCCAATATTTGTCTCTTGGCCTTCCCTTTTTCCATGAAAGGGTGAATTTTCTCTTGAGGGTGAATTTACAAGTGTCATAAATGGGGTAAACGTGAGTTACAAACTTTCCCCCTTCTACCCTTTTACTCAAGTTAACTTTGGAGGTCATTTTCACAAGTCGTTTCCCATTTCCCAAGTTTCCTAGGCACTAGGTTTAGATACTCAACCTCATTTAGACTCTATCCCTGCCCTTGAGTGCATTCTCTTAGTGTCCACCAAGGCCTCAACTTGTAACAAATTAGTCAATCCAAAATACCAATGTAGATACAACATCATAATCATATTCATTGACATGAAGTATCTCATTAACACAACATAAATCATAAATCATAATGAAATGAAGTATGTCCTTAAAAAATTATAAATCATAAATCATATAACATGAATTATCTCATTAACAAGGCATAAATCATAAATCATAATAATGAAAGATCATATTAAGTCCTCATCAAGGGTCATCAAAGCTACCTAGACATCACCAAGAATATGAAATATCATCATCTATATACATAACATTGACACATAAAGAAGCATTCTAGACAATAAGTATATATGTGATATTAACCATATTATTAAAGACTAATCATGTTGATCATCATCCAAGAATTAACAATTTTACATGGCTATTATCAAGAACATTTAATGTTGACTAAACCATCAATTAATGAAACATCAGATATTATCACAAAATGGACCATATTACATGTGTCTAGGCTTATCTTACCCACTCATCCATAGAAGAAAACACCAAGGGGATGGTGAGTCCAGCACCACCATCTCCTACTATTTAAATAAAACATTAGTACATGTATTGTAAGGACATGATGCCTTGTAAAGAAGCGGGACAATCCTGGCTAAGTGAAAAAATAACATATTAAATAAATATTACCCATCATAAGCCTTCAAGGTTGTATTCATTAGGTCACCCATTATCTCATGGAAAGTGAATATCAAACAAGGGATCATCCAAAAAATAGATACCAACTAACAATATAAAGCACTCAAAATTTAGCCAAAGGGTAACTAGCACATAATACAAAGCGTAGTAATAATTTATGAAACATCAACTATTACTAAGGTGAAATTCCTCAACAACTACTCAACGGTAATCTATGGAGGGTGATACTGGTAAGAATTAACTAGCAATAATTAGTGGGAATTCAACAATATAGAAACAAAAAATAACATTTGTCATTATAGAAAATAAAAAATATCACATAGTACTTGCACACAACACAAGATGTTGCAATAAATAGGTGGATGAAATGGAAAAAAAAGCAACCCAAGAAAGTTGGAAGGAAACTAGTGAAAGAAAAGAGAGAAGAGACAACCAATAAACAAAAATTATTGGCATTGAAACAACCACTGAGAGGTCTTTAGGAGATGGAACTATAAGCTATAAAAATGCTAGAGGAATTTCTCCATTGCAAGGTGGGAGCCAAAACCCAACAACAAAATAATGTTAGTCATTAAAAATAGGAAGAAATGATAGATTTATAAGACTTGAGAATCCTACCATCCTTCTTCTCCAAGAGACTAAGCTAGAGGCTTCAAAAGCCTTAAAACCAAGTAAGCTTCAATGGAAAATATGTGAAGGTATAGTAGCCAATTCAAGAGGATCCTCTGGGGGATTATGCACTCTATGGAAAAATCCTCTTATCCTCTTAGAATTCTCATATCAAACCCAACATTGGATTCCAACAATATTATTCATAAATAGTCATGAAAACAAGTTAATGTCATTAATGTTCATATGGTAGTTTCATATTGAGAAAAAGAGGAATGCTAGTCCTCCCTCTCAGCTTTAAAAGATTTTGAATACTCTCAAAATAGAATTATTGCGGGGGAATTTAATGTGACTTCAAGTAGCAAGGAAAATCAAGAGGGAAGCATAGTTAGAGATCCATTCTAAGAAAAAATGGCAGATCTCATAAGAGAATGGGACATGGTGTAGATATAGCCTATCGAAGGAAAGTAAACCTAGTCAAATAAGAGACTTGACGTTGGTCACATTGCAACCAAACTCGATCAATTTCTCATGCATAGTAAGTTTCTTTTGTAGGACAACATCATTTCCTCCAATATCATTCCTTGGTTTTCCTTCGATTATGAATTGATTGTTTTGCATATTTTGGAGTATCCAAACCTTGGACCTCTCCCATTCAGTTTCAATCCTCTCTCTATTCAAGATCCAAAGTTTTTGGAAATAATATCAACTAAATGGAAAAAGTGGGTCATAAGCTCAGTAGTATACATTTGGGAACAAAAAAAAAACTTTTCAAATTCTCTCAAAGAATGGGCAAACCATTCTTATACTCCTCCAAAAAATTGAAAAAACACATCTAAAATATTAGCTACAATATCTACATGATTGAATGGAGGAAGAATAAATAGATAAACACCATCAAAAATTCAAAATTTTGATATTCCAGAAGTTACATAGAGTGCTCGTATATGAAGAGGAAATGTGGCGGCTCAAACCCCATAGTCTGTGGTTGAAATCTAGGGAAAAAAATACCTCATTTTTTCATAAACAAGATAAATCCAAATGCTAAGAAAAAATGTTAAATAAATATATTTGGAATATGGAACGAGAATAAGAAAATTGGAGGAAATAAAATATGCAGATAAGTCACACTTTGAGGTATTGTACTTAGATTAAGACGGGGTCAATCCATCCATCACTACCTCTATGTTGGAGTGCATTCCCACAATCATCTCCCTTGAAGAGAATGTCAAATTAATGAAAATAATCAAGATATTTGAAATCATCAATGAAATTTGGGGTTTGGCTCCTGACAAAGCTCCAGTTTCACAGCCTACTGGAACAAAATTAAAATTGACTTAAAAAGGAGGCTGAAATATTTCCAAAAATCCTAGAAACTTGGTAGTAATACAAACTCCTATTTTCTAGTTCTCATTCCTAAAGGCGTTGTTGTAGGTGCTAGTGGGCCCTGCCGACTAGACCCATTAGTCGACTAGCTAATTCAACTGTAGTAGTCGGTTAGGAATTTGGTCAAACATACAGTTAGATTCAACCAACCAAGCAGTTAAGGAATGTAATCGACTGGTAATTGTTTTTCACACACACACACATATATAAACTATCATGTAATGGAAAGACAAAGGTTGTTCTAGACTTATATATAATAAAATCTATTGATGGTTATGCTCCATTTGTGTATGCTCTTCTATATGTCTGTGTGCTTTTGTATATATTGTTGTAGTGTGTAATGCTCTAAGTAATCATATGCTGGAAATCTTCTCGTACTTTCCCCTAGACTACAAAATTTGTTCTATTGCCGAGAGTTTTGAACTCATGTATGCACAAAAAAAAAACACATAGAAGCTAACGTTGGAAGACATACACGAATGGTGGGAGCGTAAGATTATCAATTACATAAAAAAATATGCAAGAAGAAATCGATTAACGCTCATTGAAGCATGTGCTCAATTCTTCTCAGAAAATCACGAGCGATTTCTGGAAGCCATTCCATAAGAAGTATTCACATATCTAAGTTATCCTAATGCGTAGACCCACTTCCGATGAGCAGTTGATGCACAAGATCATAAATGAAGGAAGAAAAAAATTAAACGAGTGGGTGGAGAGGATTGTAGAAGAGTACATTGAAGATCAAGCAATTGAAGATAGAGAATCAGTTCAAACCATCAAGAACAAATTCTATACAAAATTGCACGATGTATTTCATTGTACCATCCCCTCCCTGCTGTGGAAATTCCTCTTAGACAAAGGAGTCAACAACATTGTCGAGTACCGACCTCCCTAGAAAGATCCTCCTCCAAAATCCAACTGGAAAAAGAGACAAGAAGAGTGCAAATCATTCTTGGAAGGTAACTGAAAAGACACCAGAGAAGCTTGGGAGTACTTTTTAAAGAAATGAGCATACGAAAAATGACAATGGAAACCGTCAACCATGAGTAATTTAGGTCGGCCTCGGGGGGCTAGATGATCCATGGGACAAGATGAGTTGAATTTGAAGTTGAACCACACCCAAATCGAAAATGCCAAAAGGTGAGAGAAAGATAACTAATTCAAATGAGAAATTTTCACATCGAACACATATTCATAAACCGTCAGTGGATATTCAAAAAATAGAGCGGGATAAAACGAAAAAGAAACGAGATGAGTTTCAAAATGAGACTTATCTCCGAAAATCTCATAGAAAACCTAACCAGGTGTGATAGATTGTTGGAGAAGCCCCTGATAATTCCTTGACGACTCCTGGGAGGAGTGGAAGATTTCAATTGAGTGTGACAGTCGATGGCACCCAACAAGAAAATGACCAAGTCAACATGGAGATCGATGATTCAGGACCCTCAATTCGACTTTCTCATGTCAAAAGTCTTATCCCACGTATTACAGACTTCCTCCAACAAAGGCTTCACATAGATACACAATCACAACGAGTGTGGTGTCGAACTGATAACATTGGTCAAATAAGAGATATAGTGCTAATTATCACAAGAAGACAATGAAAATGAACTAGAAGGTATACTTATTCATGTAATGGATCTCATGGATGTCGCCCCCTTCCGAATATATACTTTTAGAAGATTCCAATTCAACATATAGTGAAAATGAACTATCAAAACCCTATAGAGGACAATTAATTGAATATTTAGACCAATATTGTCAAACATATTATCAAATCCCAAGCAAAGAATGTGTATAGTTAAAAATCAAATTAGTCGAGTCGGAAACCCAGAACCTATCTCAATAAAGTAATTCGATCCCTCATTCAACCTCAACACAAACTCTTACAATAGTTCTATTTTTGAAGAAATCCTAGAAAGAAAATATGAGTATAAATCATATCTTGATTTACAAAGGAGACAAAGACCCTAAGAAACATTGTTTCGTCTGCAAGAAATTTTGGGACACAGCCGACATAATTGATGAGGACAAACAAATGGCATAGTTCAGTGACTCCCTTCGAGCAATATCACTTACATGTTTTATGAATTATACGAACAATAAACAATGCTCGAAGGAAGATATAAAGAAAAGCTTCCTCAAGTTCTTTAAAACTCAAGATAGAAGTCACTTGGTGGGACAAAAACTCAAATAAATCAAGAAAAATATGGGAGAAGTGGTCTAAGAATATGATAACAAGTTAAAATATCTACTAAGTCAAATCCCTTACACAATCGATGAAAATTTGTTGGTACAATGGTATGTAGTAATATTACTACAAAATATCAAAATTCCTCTCTGAACGTATGATATTCAGTCATGTGAAGACATATTGAGAAAGGAACAACAAAATTAAATGGATGATGAAGGAACCCTATCTTCAACAATCGTTGAAAAAAGACTACAAGACAAGCTCACATAGCTACAACAATCAATTAAAAACATGTCGATTGCATGCAACGAACTCTAGTGTACCATTTTTTCAATTGCGGTTCACATAGAAGATTACTACAAGTTCAATGATTCCCTGGACCTAGCAGTCATACACATCCATATTGGAAGATACTATGATATTTTTGAAGCCTCGACAAATCACACAACAAGAGACTACTCGCACAATCTAAGGAATGCACGCACCAAGTGGTGCCATATATGCGAAGAAAATAATCATTTCACTCAAGAATGTCGAATGAACATAAACAATAGACTAGACATTGATTCAATATATCACACACAGATGGTCGACCAACATGTCGACCAAGAAAATGGAAATGGATACAGAGGATGAGGTCGAGGTAGAGGACGAGGAAATTTTGGTAGAGAATGCAACAAAGGATGTTATTATTGCTTCAATTGTTGGAAACATGATCATATAAGCCCATATTGTCCCATAAAAGACATAACTGATCTCAATTTATGTAATATTTTTCGAGTAGGAGATCATTCCCTAGAGGATTGTCCGATTGTACTAGAAAATGTTATGAGCAAAAGAAATTTAAATATCTTGCACGTAGTGCCTAAATAAGAGATTCTAAATTCTAGGAACCTTCATGTAGTAACACGTTCAAGAGTTGGTGAAGATATTTATCTAGACCCAGTAAGTCAACAAATGAGAGATCGACATATATACCTCGATCCATATCAACAGGACAAACTTATTCAGGAAGCGATGAAATTCTTTAAGAATATCGACCAAGATAAAAGGAACAAGGGAGAACATATAAACATCCCTGATAAGCTATTAGAAAAATTTCTCCATCTGCTAAATGAAAAGCAGTAGGTCGACTTCTTGATTGAGCCATTGAGTATTCTAAGGGAATATAAATAAGACCAAAGATCTATTAAAAATTTTCTCTAGTTATATCAAGAAATACATACCAACGACTTTGACCCACAAGTTGATCTTGAAACCAAAAACCACATGATCAAGGAAGTCGTACTTGACTTTGGATCTCAAGTAAACATACTCCCAATGGAAATGTGGACTCGACTTGGAAAACCACTGCTACAACCAACCATGAATTTCTTGAAGTTAGCATATCAAAGGTTCATTGAACTAATCGACACCCTTAAAAGCATAATAACATCCATAATGGGAATACCGACGAGAGTCAATTTTGAATTAATAAACTTGGTTGAAGGCATCCTTTCCTATCCTGCATTAGTCAACATACCTTGGGGAAGAAACATATGAGCTACAATTTCCCTTGAAAGAGATAGAATCAAATTGAAAGGGAGAGGAAGAATTATTATCCCATTAGATCCAAAGGAAGGAAAACCTTAGCCCATCGAGACATGGGACGAAGCTCATGAATCCAAACAAATATATCAAGTGATAAATGAGCAAAGAGACAATTTTGAGCCAAACAACAAAGGATAAATCCCAATTGGGTCTCCCTTATCAATAGGACAAAATTCAAATAGAGAATTCTACAACTGGAAAATGGAGAATTACGAAGTTCAAGCAAAATAATGTTGGTTGATATAATCCATACTAATAACAAGATCTAGATCATTCTTATCAGTACAATTTGTACCCATTTTGGCATAATAAAGTTAAATCAAACACTGAAACTTATTCCAACTCATACAAATGAAAGGCAACCCCTGCGATTCAATGAAAGGAACTCTTTGTCGGTGCATGTTGATGAAGTGTCCAAGTCGGTTGGATATCAAGGGAGAATTCAAAGTATATTTGAGTCTTTCATGGGTCAAGTCACCTGATGGTGGGAAACACATGCACCTAGACTACAGACATGGAGCACTGCCACTTAGTACTTTGTCAAAATATTTTGGGGGAAAAAATTATCGACAAACCTGAACATCCTGACTTTCAAACCTAGGTTTGACCTAGTAGCTCACCTTAGACAATGTGAGAATGAATAGAAAAAAGCAGGATATCGGGATGAATAATTATGACCACACATATTTTTGAATACATTATTCAACATACCAAATAAATGGTATAATATAAAATAACCCTCTAGACATTCATTTGACTGGAACGTAATAAAAAATAACTTTATTAAACATTTCAAATTCAAATTAGAGGAGGCATTTATACAAGCAACAACAAAATCAATCAAAATATTTTTAGAAAACCCAAGTCCTAAGGAGATAAATGAAAGAGGAAAATCCAAACTTGACAAAGGCTCAACCTCGACTTGTAATTTTATATCAACTCAAAACACAAATATTGTCATAGCTCTTTCGATAGATATGGAAAATATAAGTTTTCCAGGGAATAGCTTCTGTTGAAAATCACCCAATTATACAAAATCAAGTCAAAACAGTTTACTCTGTGACCAAGAAAGAGAAAGAGGAGAAAGAAGATACAGACGAGCTTAACTTCCCACAAATTATCATAAATTCGTTGAAGGAGAGTGTCAATTAGACAAATCAAAAGCACCAGAATGAATGGACATGGAAATCAAGACCAAAGAGTTTGACATTTCAATAGACGTCTCACAAAAAATGGCCAAAATAGGAGACTATTGGATGAAAAAGAAAACCTTAGAAATTGTTGGCCTATTAAAAGAATATCATGATGTTTTTTCCAGATATTATAAATACTTGAAAGGATTATTACGAGAAATGGGCGAAATGAAAATTGAACTAATTCATGGAGCCAAGCCTATCCAAAAATGATTGTGTAAATTACTGCATAAATGTAAGCCTATCTTCCAAAAGGAAATTGAGGCAATGCTAGTTGATAATATCATATATCCAATCGATAAGTTGGAATGGGAAAGCCCCATGGTCATACAACCAAAGAATCATGATCCCAAGAAGCTAAGAATTTGTGTCAATTTCCAAGGATTAAACAATATCACGGTAATAGATCCATTTCCAACACCATATGCTGACAACATCATCAACAAAGTCGTAGGGCACAATTTTTTTTCCTTTACCAACAGATTCTCCAGATACAATCAAGTACCAATAGCTAAAGAAGATCAAGAAAAAACTACATTTGTATCCGAGTTCGGATCATTTTCATATAGAGTCATGCCCTTTGGTATAAAAAATGCCCCGACAATCTTCTCTAGGATAGTGGTCAAGGAATTTCAAGAACACATTTATAAAAAAATGGTCATGTACTTCGACGATTGGACTATCTATAACATCCTAAATGATCACATACAATGGCTACAAATGATGCTTGAGAGATGTAATCATATTCACTTATCCTTGAATATAAAAAAAAAATGTATCTTCGCCACACCAATAGGTATATTACTGGGACACATTGTATCTAAATATGGAATCAAAGTCGATATGGGAAAGATAAAAATTATCCTCGACTTAAAACCACCAGTCAATCAAAAACAAATAAAAATATTCCTTGGACACACCAGATATTATCATAAGTTTATTCGACATTATTCTAATATTGCTTTTCCAATTGATAAGATACTAAATAAAGAAGTGGACTTTCAATGGATTCAGGAATGTAACAACTCTTTTGAACTATTAAAAAGAAAGTTGGTAGAAGCACCAATACTAATATTTCCCGACTGGACCAGAAAATTTCATGTACATGTCCATGCATCAAATGTTGATGTTGACGCATTTATAGCCCAACTGTATGATGAGATCATCGACCATCCCAATGCATATGCCAACTGGAAGATAAATAAAGTAGAGTGGAATTACTCAACAAAGGAGCATGAAGCTTTAGCAATGATCTTTTCCCTGCAAAATTTTAGACACTATCTCCTAGTGAATCCCTTTTTGTTTTTCACGAATCATCAAACTTTGAAATACTTAGTCAAAAAACCAGTCCATCATGGTAAGATTTGACGTTGTCTATTACTCTTCCAAGAATTTGACTTCGATATATTATTCTGACCAGGGAAGTAAAATGTCGACCCAGATCACCTCTCTTGACTTGAGATAGGAGAAGATATGATTGGGATAGACGATGATCTAATAGATGAAAAATTATTCAGGGTGGAAGAAACCCCTAAGGAATTAGAGGAAATTGAAACTTTTTAAGAAGATGGGAAAGCACATGAGGACCTCCCAGCCAACAAGCAGAAGATCCTAGCAATGAAATTTGTGCGATTCACCCTTATAAATGGATACCTTTACAAATTAGGACTGGATAATATCCTTCGAAGATGTGCACTAGAGCACGAATGAGAAGACATCATTTTCAAGGCACATGCAGGCCCAATAGGAGGTCATTTTCAAGTCGACATGACATCAAGAAAAATCTTTCAAGATGGTCTTTGGTGGCCAACACTATGTAAAGAATGTAGAGAGAAAATAAATAAATGTGACAAGTTCCAGAGGATGGGATGACCATTATGGAAAAATGAAATTCCCTTGCATTCAGTAAACCTGAGTTTACCATTTGAAATTTGGGCTATTGATTTTTCCGGTCCCTTTCCAAAAAAATATAAAAGATTAGGAGAAAAGTACACAATTATAGTCATTGAGTATCTAACCAAATGGGAAGAAGTTGAACCAATTGAGAATTGTGCAAAAGAAACAACTGGAAATTTTATTTATGAAAACATAATTACCAGATTTGGTTGTCCTTTGACAATAATAAATGATCAAGGAACACACTTTATCAATAGCACAATTGAAGTACTACTTAGAAAGCTCTTAATTGATCGTAGAAAAACGACTATATATCATCCACAAGCCAACGAAGAAGTCAAATCATTTAATAAAACACTACACAAGGGACAAACTAATATATGTGGACTAGACAAAGACGACTGGGATGAAAAAGTTCCAACAGTACTATGGGCTTAAAAAACAACATATAAAATATCAACTGGTCAAACACCATTCAAATTAGTTTATGGTCAAGAAGTTGTAATCCCCCTATACTTCTATGCCAATTTAGGTCGTATAGCCTTTTCCCTGTAATGTGACCATAGACTTAACACATGCCAACGATTCTATCAACTTAACCAACTAGAAGAAGAGAGAATTTTGGCACAACGACATCAGAAAATCCAAAAATCCAAGAAAAATCCTGGCATGAACGACATCTAAGAAAAAAGGACATCAATAATGGATACTCGGTATTATTATATGATAGTCATCTCAAAGGAAAACCAAGGAAATTATAAACCACATGC
>SNQJ01S0057473.1:22168-43024 GCA_010110895.2 Picea sitchensis
TCTATTCTACTCCTCTTACATGATCCTTACAAAGGTCATAGCTAAAAAGTTAAAAATTATTCACTTCAAGATAATTTTTGAAAATCATGGAGGAATTATGTAAAGGTGTTATATTATAGATAATACAATTATGGTGCAGGGATATATACACTCAAGATGAGAGAACAAAGACAAAGACATGATTATTAAAATCGGCATGGCTAATGTTTTTACAAGGTAAGACACTCCTTTCTATTTGATGTCCATTTAAATTTTAGATTTTTTTCTTCCTTCATTACATGGGTTTCCTCTTGCATTAGTAGTCCATGGATCACTTCCTTAGTAAATGGGAGACCCATCGCTTTATTTAGAGGAAATACATATTTCCAACAAGGTTATCCACTCTCACCTAGTCTATACATCATTATGGATGAAATTTTGAGAAGAAAATTGGAGGTAGAAAGGATGGTAAGATATATTCTCGGAATCAAACTAGTTAGGGGGGTTAAAAATGTGAACCATTCTCAGTTTTTAGATGATACTCTCTTACTAGGTGAATCCTCCACTATTATAACTGAGCGATTTAAAGTGGTCCTAGATCTTTTCACGAGCACTTCAGGTGGTAAGATCAACAATCATAAAATTCATATATTTGGTTGGAATGTAAGTCCACACCTCCTCCAAGCTATTTCCATATTTTCCATGTTTCCTTGTCAAGAATCATAGACCTTGTTAAAGTATTTGGGAATTCATATTTCCTTGAGTAATCCAATGGCTTGGGCTTGGCACAATGTCATTGAAAAAATACAAAACTAAATTCAAACAATGAGGATCCCAATGGACGAATCTAGTAGACCAATTAATTATAATAAGATTGGTCCTTACTGATCTCCCAATTTTATAGTTTTCAACCATGTTAGCACTAGTGAGAATAATGTAGCAGGTCTCTCAAGAAATTAAAAAGTTTCTTTGGCAAGGGTGGAAAATCAAACACTAAAAAATTTCATCTAATAAATTGGAAAATACTAAGAGATCTTAAGGAGTTTGGTGACCTAGGGATTAAATATCCTTCACTCATGAATTTATATCGTATAGACAAAATCATATGGAGAATTATTATAGGTTACATGGAGTGGTGGAATAAAGTTCTCTTTAAGAAATATTTTTGTTGAGTTTGTAAAATATGCATAGATAGAAAATTGCAAAGGATCGCTTATCTAGAAGATTCTTAAAGTTGTAGTTCCCATAATTCATTCCAATTTGCCTAGATCCTAGGTAATGGTAGATTAATACACATTTGGAAGGATGGTATCATGGGAAACCAACCATTCGAGAAAACTCTTGATCTACTCCCTCTGAAAACTTGGATAGACAATCAAAATTTCACCACATTATAGGGTATTTCATCATGGCCTACAAGAACTAGTCATTGGATTGGATGGTTAATATTCTTGCCTCATTATCACTTAGCATCACTTGTCTCTTCTATTTTTTCATATCTTAAAGGTTGTGCACCATGGGATATATCCATTCGACATAGATTCCAAGCAATAGGTAATTACTTTCTTTTTTTGTTTTCAGGCCAAATGACCCCATTCAAGTCTCATGCCATAGAGTTTTTCTCCACTATCTCTTTGGCCATACATTCATTCTAGAAGCACTTCAAATAGAAATCATGGCCATACAATTGAATCTCATGGTAAAACCATTTTCAAGAAAATAGTCTGTGAGAAACACCAAAGAGAATGTAAAAACCCTCTGTGTGCAGCCAAGATGTGGTGAAAAACTCAGATATGGAGAAATAATCCTCCCAAAAAATAAATCAGCCAGATCTGTCAAAAAATGTGCCCCCTGACTGAGAAATTGGCCTTCCAATAGTGAAATCATTACACCTTGAGGTCAGATCTAAGCAAAAAAAAATGGTGTGACTTGGAGAAAAAAATGAGGTTGTACAAAAAAAAACATGGTCGTATGATCCATATGGGTTATGGAGAGGAGAGGGAGGTGGTTGGATAGCTAGGAAGCAAAAAAACAAAACCCCCAGAAAAAAAAAATCCACTCAAAAATATCTTCCTGTTCAAAATATATCAACATCGAAAAAAAATCAAGCTTGGTAAAACAAAATAGGATTGATAATTACCAGACCTAAAAATTTGCCATAAACTTTAGGTTATAAAAAATTGAATTTCCTAGGCCAGACTAGGAAAATTAATTTAGATATGGGAAAACAAAAGCCAAATTTGACAAGTGACTAGTCAATCTTGATTGATTCCTCTATTCTGAAGACAATGGTGAGGTCGGATTTGTGGAAAATGCTAAAAAAATGGTGAGATCTGCTCAGAATCATAGAAAACCTAAGTAGTTGTACAGATAAAAATACATATCCACAAGTGAAGGGGGACCCAAAGAACATATCTATTAAAATATGATGCAAAAAATTCAATAGAGAATTTGTGCAAGGAGATAAATATTGGTGACCAACTCTAATACCATGTTATATCTGAGAAGTATGCAAGAACATATAACAAGAATCTAACATGTCTAATATCTTATACCAAGCATCAAATAATTCAATAAATTATAATGCAAGAAACAAAGAGACAAGAGAGACATTATTTACATGGTAAAACCCCAATGTGGGGAATCATCCATAGAAGTTGGTCTTCTATTCCTCAGGAAAACTCTCCAATATTACAAGGCAAGAGAACAATCAACCATATGGATGATCTTACCTAAATACCAATAGGTTCCAACATAAATATCAATACGATAAACCATTCACACTCTTTCACACTCCTAAAGGACCTCCTTCACCTCTATTATATATGAGAGAGTGAAAGGAGAACAATTCCCATGATGCATGTGCAATAAACCCTTTTTACAAGATTAGATAGTTATTGAAGAATAAATTTACAAAGTACCATAGACATGTACATGAGACCACTAGGAAATCATTAACACATTTTAACATTTCTCAAGGCATGGAGCTTCGTCTTTTTATATTTTTAAGCTATTTTGGTATTTGTTTCCTAACATTTGGTTTCAAAGACTACAAGCCTATGGTTTTTCTCCTTCAATCAAGACATCTTGTAATTTTCACTATAACTTTTCTTTGGGGAAGTTTTAGACCTTGAAAATTTTGAGGAGAATGGCGATAGGATAAAAATATTATGGTATAGGTGGTCAAAAATTCATTTTTCATTTCATTATACTTCCAGATATATAATGTATGGAAGATAGAGTTTTTGACTAATCCTAAAATCAATTTTAAATGAGTCATCTTGGAATTTTCACTATAAATATTTTTCTAGGAATTTTCGAATAGTGGAATTTTGTGGAGAATGAGGATAAATATCAAAGTATGGGTGGTAAAAATATTATATTTTACTTCACTACTATTATATATATATATATATATAGTCTATGTAAGATAGGGTTTGTGACTAATTTGAAATTAGTTTTAAAAGAGTCATCTAGAAATTTGTGCTATAACTTGTTTTGGTGAAGTTTCAAACTTTGAAATTTTCTAAATCGTGAGGAGATATAGCGAATTATATGTGGAAATTTTTTCATATTTTAACTCATTGTATTTTATGAGATATGTCTTGTGGAAGTTAAGGTTTTTTATTAGATATAAAATTAATCTTAAACAATTCATTTTGACATTTTTGCTTTAACTTTTTCTAGTGAAGTTTCATATTGTAAGATTTTTAGGAGATTAATAAGTCATACAGAGTACTACAAGAAAAAAATTTAGACTCATAAGGGCTCAATTTTCAGAGATATATCAAGACAAAGTTTATCCATCCTAACATTCTCTAAATTAGGGTTTGAAAGGTATGTAACTTACAATTGGCATAACATTTGATTGTAAGATCTATTTTTGGTGATTCAAAATTTATGATAAAGAGGAAAAAGAGGAGAATTTTTATTTTCTCACATGGATTTAAAGGGTGCTACAAAATTGTATTCATCAAATAAACCTCCAGAGGGCTCAACCATGACTCAAGAAGAAAGAGAATAAATGTTTCACCAAATTGAAGAGGTGGAAAAAAGTATGGATGAAAATAGGACACATATGGAAAAGAATATGGAAGAATTGAAAATTTACATGCACACCATGTTCTTACATACCCTAGATGAGACACTCCATAAAGAATATATCAAGATGCAAGGAAATCAAGAAAATGTAGAGGAAATAAATATCGATTCCCAGAATTGTGAGTATTCATCACTTCAAGATTCACGTCATCAATGGTTCAATGTGACACCAAGGAACTACTTAATTCCGAAGTTTGATATGAAGAAGTTTGATGGAAACGATCCTATAACATGGATATTATAGATGGAGCAATTCTTTGATCTACACTAAGTGCCAACCTTAAAAAAGGTAACTCTTTCATCCTTGTATTTATAAAATGATCAATTTTTCTGGTATCAATGGATTTGTGTAAGAAAAAAGGAATATATTGTCTCTTGGTCCATTTTTACGAAAATATTGATAGCATGTTATGGGGATATTAATAGAAATACATTATTTAGTCAATTTATAAATCTTCAACAAAGAGGTCCAATTACATAACACATTCAACAATTCCAAAACTAAGTCTCAAGGTAAAGACCATCTCAGAGGATAATTTGTTGGATCTCTTTATGGCCACTTTAAAGGAGAGCATCCAACATGAGGTGTGTCTCTTGGAACCTAAATACCTAGAGCATCCTTTTAGTTTGGAAAGGAAAGTTGAAAGCAAAAGTATGACTACTAGCAGAGTTGTCAGAAATAACTATAGAGAGAACCATGTCCTCTCTCATAACCTCACTCAACTGATAATATTGACACCCCAACAAATGGATTAAAGATGAGCAGAGGGACTATGTTTTTATTTTAACAACAAGTAYTGTAAGGAGCATATAAATGCACTGAGAAGAAATTATTCTACATAGATTGTGAAGAGGAACAATATCAATAATTGAAATCATCACAAGATCTAGAGATAGAAGAGACTACTCGTACGATATATTGTCATGCATTGCCTGACATCAGTACTCCACAAACCCTCAAGATAGAAGGATATATCAAAAATTAAAAGGTAACAATGTTGATTGATTATAGTAGTGCTCATAAAAATGTTGATTGATTCTGGATAGTCCCATGATTGAAATCCAAATGGGTGGTGTCGATGTTGTATTATGGGTCCAATGTTTAGAATCATTGGGAAAATTGACCCTTAATTTTCAAGATATTTTCATGAGATTTTCCTCATAATGAAAGGAGATTGAGCTTAGAGCTATCCATGGGAAACCCTTTAAAGTGACACTCTCTCACAACATGACAAAATTACTCAAAAAAGGACACCATGGTGTAATTGCATAGTTATTCTCACCAGATGTGAAAACATCTATATCCTCTACTCTATTGGATCTTCAAAAAGTTATCAACGATCATTCCAATGTATTTGAATATATTCCTAAGGATCTTCCACCTACTCGAGATCATGACTGTATTATTCATTTGAAAACAAGAAGTGTACCACTTGACATTAGGCCTTACATGTATCGATATGCACAAAAGAGTGAGATTGAACATATGATATTAATAAATGTTAGAGGCTGGCATCATTCAACCTAGACAAAGTTCTCTCTCTTCACCAATGGTGATGGTTACAAAAGAATATGTTTCATGGAATATGTGTCCATATTATAAACAACTCAACAAAATGACCATCAAAGATAAGTTTCACATTCCTATCATTGATAAAGAATTATTGTATGAATTACATGGAGCAATTTTTTTTACTAAGTTGGATCTGTGTTCATGATATCATCAAATCAAAATGAGGCAAGAAKACATTTCCAAAACAACCTTTAGAACACATGAAGGTCATTATGAGTTGTTATTTATGCCATTTGGCCTTACTAATGCACCTTCAACATTTCAAATCTTGATGAATTGTGTTTTCAAACCCTTCCTTATAAAAAWWTTGTTAGTATTTTTTTATGACATACTAATCTATATAAAATSTTAYGAAGAGMATGTACAACATGTTKATAGGGTATTAAAACTATTGTAATATAAACAACTATATGCAAATCCTTCCAAGTGTGCCTTTGAGGTCCAAGAAGTGGAATATTTGGGTCATATTGTATCTTAGGAGGGTGTCAAAGTGGACCCTAACAAAATTAAATCTATGATAGAATGACCAATAACAAAAACCTTGAATAAACTTAGAGGATTCCTAGGATTGATGGGCTATTACCACAAGTTTTTCAAGAATTAGTGTCAAATAGCAGCACCTGTAACAACATTTTTAAAGGAGGAAGCATTTTCTTGGACTCAAGAAGAAACCGAATATTTTGAAAAACTTAAGGAGGCTATGTGTACAAATCATGTCCTGGCCACACTTGACATCACAAAAACCTTTATTGTGGAGTGTGATGCCTTAGGTCATGGCATTCGTGCAGTTTTAATGTAACAAGGAATGCCCCTTACCTTTGAAAGCAACCAACTTAAAGGAAAGAACTTACTCAAACCCATTTATGAAAAACAAATGTTGGCCATACTACATGCAGTTAAGAAATCACACCCTTACCTAACAGGAAGACACTTTAAAGTAAAAATAGATTATGAAAGTTTGAAGTACTTCTTGGAGAAATGATTATCTTCAGAAGAGAAACAAAAAAGGGTTACAAATATGTTAGGTTATGACTTTGAAATTATCTACAAAAAATGAAAACATAATATGGTGGCAGATGGACTTTCAAGAAAAGAAGAATAAATTGAGGGTTTGTTGTGTGCTTTTTCTATTCTGCAATCCAATTGGGTGGAAGAAACAAGGACATAATGGAAGCAAGATCAGAAGATGTGAAAGATCATTCAAAAACTACAAGAGGACTCAAGTGCATTACATAATTTTTTATGGAAGAATGATTTGTCATGGTATCAAGATCACCTATATTTATGAAAGAATTTCGAACTCAAACAAAAGTTCCTTTTGGAATTACACACTTCTCCTATAGGAGGACATTCAATATTATTGAAAAATTACCACGGGATCAAGAAGGATTTTTAATAGGATGGTCTTAAAAATGATGTTCAAAATTTTGTGGCTGAATGTTTGGGCTTCCAACAGAATAATGGAGAGACAATAAATACCCTAGGACTATTACAAGCCTTGGTTATACCAAGTCAATGTTGGGAATAAGTTTCAATGGATTTTACTACAGTTTTACCCAAATATGAAGGAAAGAAAGTCATCATGGTTGTAGTGGATTGACTAACAAAGTATACCCATTTTTTTCTCTCTTTATCATCCTTTTAAAGCAAGTACTGTAGCAACAACATTCATGGAAACAATTCAAAAGCTACATGGAATCCCCAAGATAATAGTAAGTGATAGAGATCCAATTTTCACAAGAAATTTTTGGACTGAATTATTTTCTTGTTTGGGTACTTAATTGGCTCACAACTCATCCTACCATCCTTAATACGATGGGAAAACCAAGATTGTGGATAAATGGTCTAGAAGGATATCTTTTTTKMTTTGYATTTGATAAATATACACAATGGGTCAAGTGGTTACCCTTGGTAGAATGGTGGTAGAACACTTCCTTCCATACTTCATAAAAAATGTCCCCATTTATGTCACTTTATGGATATCATCCTCCATCCATCACATCACCCTTTAAAGAGAATGCAAAGGTTCAAGCAGTGGAGGACCACATAGGGAATCGACAAGTGGTTCTCAAACTATTAAAGGATAACATGGTTATAGCACAAAATAGGATGAAAGAATAAGCATATCAACATTGCAGTGAAAGGGAATCTGAAGTGGGGGATTGGGTATTTTTGAGGCTACAACCATACAAATAGATGTAATTCAAGGAACAAAACAAGGACAATAAATTAGCACCCAAGTATTATGGCCCCTATAAGGTGTTGCAAAGGATTGGAAGTATGGCTTAATAATTAGAGTTTCCTCCATCCTCACATGTACATCTAGTCTTCCACGTTTCTTTCTTAAAGAAGGTGATCGGTGAAAAGATCTTAGTTCAAACTATTTTACCAAATATTAATAGAGAAGGGAAAATCATACTAGAACCAGAAACAATCATTGAAATAAGGCTTAAGTAGTTGTGAAATTGATAAATTATTCAGTACCTCATCAAATAGAAGAACCTACAAGTGGAAGAGGCCTCATGGGAAGATTATTTATTCGTGCATAAACACCCACAATTATCCAAGTGTTGAGGACAATACTTGTTTGAAGAGGAGGGGTATGTTAAGCCTTAGACAAAGCCCCATGTTAAGAATAAAACCCCATGTAAAGCCCCAGATAGAGAGTTATATTTTTATTATTATATTATTGTTGTCGGCTATACACTTTAATTGAAAATATACCTTTTGTCTCCTATATATGCTAAGGAGACCTAGTTTTAGATCATCTCATCTCATTCTTGTACATTTTTTCTATTGTAAAAGGAGGCTTTCCCCTTGAAGAGGATTATCTTTCATTCTTATACCTATTTCTCAAGGTGTGGAGCTTCTCCTCTTTATATTTTCAATCTATTTTGGTATTTGTTGCCTAGCATTGGAAGTGATCTATTGAACAATTTAGAATTGTGAAATGCAGAAATGGTGCTTCTAAAGATTATAGATGTTTATTTATAGTACTCCATTGTAATTTTTGAATGGTGAATGGTCACTGGAAAGGATTGCTTACTTGAAATTTTGAATGTGTGTCTAGGATTAATTTAATTATGATCCAATGGCTAAGAAATTCTCCTAGTTGATCTTTGTCCTTTTGAAGTGTTCTTGGGGGATTAGCATGATGGATTTAGTGAGTTGTGGTCATTCATTGCATTATAGATTTCACATTTAAGGCCGATTTGTTGATCATACTAGAAAGTGACATTGATAATAAATGTTTGATTTGTTATGCAAGTGGAAAATAGTGTTAGGAAATATATGTGCTTGATGTTAGGAAAATTGGAATGTTATTTGTTGCAAACATTCTCTAGATATCAACCAATTGTTGTATATGATAGGCAATATGTACTTCTATATTGAACAATGTAGGATATTACTTAGGACAATTCTAGATGTTTAAGGAATTATTGTGTATTTATATTAGAACAATAGAGGATGTGGTATGAACATGATGTTTTGTATGGAAGAATTGTAAACCATGTACTTTGGTGTTGTAAAAGTCATTTTTAGATAGTCGTGACCCCAAGCAACTTATGAACAATTTTTAACTTGTTTTAGATAGTTTGTAGTTTTTTAATACATCTATTATTATATTTTATTAATAAATATAATGTTGTTGGCATGTTGTGTGATTGACATGTTGAATTTATAACTATTATCAATCTCCACCCTAAAAAACCAAATATATATATTATAAAGATTACATAAAAGTGAAATTTTACTAATATTGAAATATGATATTATAAAAACTTCTTAAAACATTATTATAAAATCACTCACACACACACATATAATTTAATAACAAATAAATATGTGGCGATGAAATATATATTTATTTCTTTGAATCAAAATATAAGGTTCATCAATTCAAATATAATTGACATTTTTAATTAATTAGAAAAGAAAAAAAGAAAATAAAGACAGATTGTGCTTAGTAAGTTATACATGTAAAAAATATCAAATATAATTGAAACAAATAATAAATATATAAAATATTGTTGCTTGTGCTTTTTGGGGATAAACCGTGTGCAAGATTATGAAATGTCCAATATTTTGAGTGGACACTCCACCCGTCATCGGGGACACATAGAACTTAAATGATATTGGGAAAGAGTGATAGGATTTGGATTTATAGAGTGAAATTTGATAAAACCTTGTGAGAAAACATAAAAATAATAAGAAGACGTTATGTAAAATGAATAAAATAATAGAGGAGTCGTTATGTGAAAAATAGAGGTTATTGATTGCAAAATAATATAATATAATAAATGGGGATTAAATTATAAAGGGATTAAAGGTAGAGACCTAAAGAAAAAGAACATCAAACATAACCCAGAAATAATAGGTGTAAATAAAGTATCGATAATGCCAGGAAATTGGGGATTCATGAAAAAATTTAAATTATAGTATACAAAGAAAATGTCATAAAAATAAAAAGGGGAGTAAATCTATAAAAATGGAAAAAATAAGGGTTAAGAGCCAATGAAAATGGAGTCATTACATTCCCCTCCCCCTACAAACTGCATTGTCCTCAATGCACACAAGCATACAATTTACACATTGACATATATAAAATATTACATCAAGATACTTGATAATTTTGCAACTTAATGACTCACACAACAATTCCAACCAACAAATCTCTTTTCCCCTCAACCCACACATCAGTTGGATAGGAAATCTCAGAGTTGTGGCTCCAAGAACTCTAGCTACCAAAATGGAGTCTTCATTCTCTTATGTACAAATGTACATTCTGTTTTCTTCAAATTTTGAAAACAAATATGGGTATGCTTCTCGCATGGCTTCCTTGTGCTCCCCCGTAGCATCTTCAGGGTCGTAGAAAGTCTATTGAACCTTTACCAAACTAATGGATTTGTTTCTAAGAACTTTGACTTTTCAGTCTAAGATACATATTGGTTCCACCCATTAGTCCCCTTTGTGTTCCACTTGGATCACAATCCAATCAATCACATGACTAGAATCAGATACATACTTTTTTAATAAAGAGACATGGAACCCGTTATGAATTTTCATGGTTGAAGGTAATTCTAGCATGTATGCAACTAGACCTATATTTTCTAAGATCTCAAAAGGGACAAAATATCTCGCTACCAACTTTGGGAAACTTCCAAATTTGAGCGAGCTTATATAGAATTTAAATTTTAAAAACACATGATCTCCTACTTTGAATTCTCTATGTGTTCTTTTTTTATCGACATATCTCTTTTGTCTGTCTTGTGCAACTTTCAAATTAGGTCTTATCTTTACTATTTATTCTTCCATTTCCCTCAACAATTATGGCCCAATCACGGCTCTGTTTGTTGGGTTATCCCGACTTACTGGTGTGTTTCATTTTCTGCCATACAATACTTCAAATGGGATCATGTTCAATGATTCGTGATACCCATTATTTTAAGTAAACTCATCTAAATGGATATAGTCCTCGCATTTATAAGGCTTGTCCATTACATATATTCTCACCATATCTTCAATNGTCTTGTGCAACTTTCAAATTAGGTCTTATCTTTACTATTTATTCTTCCATTTCCCTCAACAATTATGGCCCAATCACGGCTCTGTTTGTTGGGTTATCCCGACTTACTGGTGTGTTGCATTTTCTGCCATACAATACTTCAAATGGGATCATGTTCAATGATTCGTGATACCCATTATTTTAAGTAAACTCATCTAAATGGATATAGTCCTCGCATTTATAAGGCTTGTCCATTACATATATTCTCACCATATCTTCAATTATCTGATTAATCCTTTATGTCTTCCCATATGACTCTAGGAGATATGTTGTACTGGAATTCAAAGTGGTCCCAAATCCTTTAAACAACCCCTTCCAAAAATTGGAAGTGAACCTGGGATCTCAGTCTGACACTATTTCCTTAGGCACACCATGTAGCCTAGCAATTTCTTTCATATAAATTTCTGCAATAATGTTTTCCCTATGAGTTACTTTTACTGGAATGAAATGTGCATTCTTTGTCATATTTTCCACCAGTACCATCATGGAATCATGTTACCTTTTTGTCTTAGGAAATTTGGTAATGAAATTGATAGTAAAAACTTCCCATTTTGATTTAGGAATGGGAAATGGATGCAGTAATCCCATTGGATGTATGTGTTCAACCTTTACCTTCTGATGTTCCTTGCATCTGGCCAAATAATCAGTGACATCTCTCTCAACACTAGGCCAAAAATATTGGCCTCTTACACCTGTAATAATTTTCTGGTATCCTGGATGTCCAACGTATGGCACATTGTGCATCTCCTTTAAAACATAATTTCTCAATTCCCTATAATTGGGAACATAAACCATGTTCCGGAATAAGAGGATTTCATCCTCTTCTATCTTGTAATCCTTATATTTATGTTGTACATTATTCTTTTGTAATCTTTCTTTAACTTTCACATAATGTTGGTTCGTTGTTACAACCTCTAAAATTCTATCTTTTAAATATGTCTTATACATACTAATGGTTGTAGTATGCATTTTATGCACCCTTTTGTTGAGTGCATCAACCACCTTGTTCTCTTTTCCTTTGAARTACTTGATATCAAAGTCATTTTCATGGAGAAATTCCAACCATCTAATTTGACTAGAATTTAGTGTTGGTTGTTTAAACAAATATTTCAAACCACTATGGTCTGTCCTTAATTCAATTTTTCTTCCCATAAGGTAATGCCTCCACATCCTTAAAGCATGTACCATAGCTGCCAATTCTAAGTCATGTGTGGCATAATTTATTTCACGCTCCTTCAATTTTCTGGACTTATAACAAATTACATGTCCATTTTGCATAAGGAATCCATCGATCTATATCTTCATCTAGATCTATAACTTTTAAAACAGTTGCATTGGTTAGTAAATCCTTTAAGCATTGAAATTTTTCTTTACACTTTGCACTCCATTCAAATTTTACTCCTTTCTTTTGGAAATATGTTTTTGGGTGTGCAATCTTGGAGAATCTCGCAATGAATCTCCTGTAATAACCAACTAGACCCATAAATGATCTAACCTTTGAAATGTTAGTTGGTGTTGGCCAACTCTTGAATGTTTCAATCTTTTTTGGATCCACTCCTATGCCATCTTCTAAAACAATGTAACCCAAATAATGGATCTTCTTTTGATAAAAAGTGCATTTACTCAATTTGGCATACAATTGGTGTTCTCTCAACACTTGTAGCACCATCCTCAAAATTTTCTCATGCTCCTCCCCTCTCTTGGAATAGATAATAATATCATTTAAGAATACAATGAAAAACTTGCCTAGGAAATATATGAACACCCCATTCATTAGACACATAAATTTAGTAGACGCATTTGTCAACCCAAAATGCACCACTAAAAATTCATAGCATTTGTACCTTGTCCTAAAGGTTGTTTTTCTAGTATCTTCTTCTATGATTCTAACTTGATGATAAATTGATCTCAAGTCAATCTTTTAAAATATATTTGCTCCCTTCAGTTGATAAAAAAATATCATCAATATTTGGAAAATGATACTTGTGCTTGATTATAACCTTGTTTAGTTGTCTGAATTCAATACACAACCTCAAATTCCCGTCTTTTTTCTTGACAAAAAGTAATGGGGCACCCCAAGGAGAAACACTTGGGCATATGTACCCCTTCTTCAACAACTCTTCTAGATACATTTTCAATTCTTTTATCTCCAATATGCCCATTATGTAGGGAGTTTTGGTCACTGGGGAAACTCCAGGAATTAAATCAATAGAGAAATCTATATCCCCTTTTGGAAGTAATCTTGGCAACTCCCAAAACACATCTTCATACTCTTTCAAAACTGGATAATTTCCAAGACTTGTCTCCTTATCCTTCATTCGCTCTTCCATACGGGATACATATATCTGACACCCTTTTCTAAAACTTATTTTCAGCTGCAATTATAAAATCTCTCGGATAGATATAAGCCTTGGAATACCTTGCATTGTCCTTGAGTTTAATTCCTCATCAAGACATGTGAAAGCCTTTTTATAACAATCTAAGACAACATGATGCTTTTCTAGTTGAATCATACTAATCAAGCAGTCATAAGACCCAAACGGTATGATGTTCAAATATGCCTTGGTGTTGACTCCATTCATGTTTATGGGGCAATACTTAACAATCTCATTGATTCTTCTCTTGGTTCCAGTAGCTAGCTGAACTAACCAACAATTTTCATGCTTATATTTTTTTTTAATTCAAATATCTAAACTAGATTTGAATATATAGAGTTATGACTAGCTCCATAATCACGAAATAGCTATGGGCTGATTATCAATATTACATTATGTTGATGCGAGGAATGGAAAGTCCTCACTCAGGCATTTTTTAATCTCACTAGGCTAAGTTGAGATAGGCATGAATGTTACCCTGGGTTTATAGCCTATGAAAAACTATCAATCAACCCTCAAGAAATATGTTCTTGGTCTTGATGCTATTATCAAGTTGTGTGTGTGTGTGTGTGTGTGTGTTAAATGTAAAAAAAATTATGTGTGAATGATAATAAAAAATAAAAAATGAATTAAATAAAGAATACATACAATCTGGAAATAAGAAAGACAAGTCTCAATTGAGAATAAACCAGTTTTTCTATTAATGATAACTTTTATGAGTCACAACAAAATGTTTATTTTCAAACCCTTGTGAGGGTAGTGACCAAAATCATAGTTAGAAGTCTAGGATGGAATTTTAACAATCATACAAAGACAACTGGTGTTTGATAGAAAATGACCAAGACTAAATTGTATTGGATCAACCAAGCCACAATATCATCAAGTCTCATCTCTACAAAATAATCATAATCATAACTTAAAATTTATTCTTGAATTCTTATAAAACTACACATATTTCCAAGAGAAACAAATGAACTTCTGAAGTATGTCAAATATCAATGCTTCTTAATCCTTTCTTTTTTTCCACCTTTAGAATGATCATGTTGTCAAAAAGAGGATTTAGCTCTTAAATCACTTAGAAAATGAAGAATGGAATTCAAAAATATCAATATGAAACAAGATCAAACCTTATCAGAAATATTTCTCTCTAATTTCTCATGTCCTCTTTGTCCTTATATTCTTCCTTTTTTTTCTCTAAAAGGTTGTTCTTCGAGTAGTTGAACTATTTTTAGTTATTGAAGTTAAATAACTTTAGTTAATAAATAGGACAAATATCTTTATGATATGGATAATTAATAAATAATATAATAACTAAATAGGTGGGGTCCCCCTCTATCATGCATCCTTTATTTCGATAATTAATTATAGCTTTACCTTGTCACTCCACAATATAATAATCAAATATATAAAATTAGCATCATATATCATACCATAAACATGCATTCAAAACACCATGGCATATATCACTTGTATCTCCCATAAATTAAACATGATGTTTTAAGTTTCAAAAATAAATGTCATGGTTCTGCCATCTGTCCCAAAATAGTGTCATAGTCAAATGTCATAATAAACAAAATCAAAATAGCCCAGGGAATTTCTTTCTAAAAAATTCTTTTGTTTCCCTGATGAAGTCTTCATGCTAACACTTCTTCTCTTCCAGCTAGCCTACCTTTGGATGGATATCATTTAAAATATTCTTACCAATGTTTTTTTATTTTATCTTGGAGTGAGTAGAAGAAGAGGACTTGGCCATGCTAGTAGAAATAATTAGTTTCTTTCCTTTGTCAACTTGAGATCCACGAGGAGTAGTTTTGTGATCTTTTGTAGGAGGAGGAGGAGGAGGAGGCATAAATGTGTTTGTTAGAATAGTATGGACTAGTGGGGGTGGATGAATAGGTGGAGAAGGAAAGGATTTATTAGTAGCAACAATATGAACTGGAGGAGGTGGAGGGTCAATGTGTTCGGTACCAAATCTATTATAATAGTAGAAAACATAAATACTACAGAAAAAAACAATGGAACAACAAAATGTAGAGAACCACATCACCAAAATAATACATTTATTGATAGGAAGTAATTTTCACTTGCCTCTTCGAGGGGGAAACCTCCGGAAAAGCAACACTATTAAAATAATTCTCAAGACAAAACTTTATCATGCCTCCTACTCTTATTTATACTAATTCTATCTTCTAAAGAACATTCTAGATGAAGATATTTCTAAAAGCAGAAGATTTTGTTAGGTCTTCTTACATTGACTTGTTCATATTTATTAAATAGGCCTTATTAACTTGTGTTGACCTTTATTGCATGGAAAATATATTATTCTACCTACGTGAGGGGTCAGGGAGGTTAGGTCCCTAGCATGCCCTCCCCCGTGAAGAAAAACCTTTTCCTCAAGGATTGAGATGAGGAAATTGTTGTAAAATGGTGGTCTTCTCCCAGGTTGCATCTTATGGAGTTGTATATTTCCATTGAACTAACACTTCCTTGATGGTGTGATGAAAGAGACAATGCTCGCATTGGTTTAAGATTTCTTTTGGCTACAACCAAACGGAACCTTCTTCATCCAACTCATGGAGACTGGTTTACATTTGGAACTTAGTTCCAATCACTTTCTTTAAGCATGAGACATCAAAAATAAGATGAAGATTAGAATGACTGGGAAAAGCTAATTGGTAGGTTATCGGCCCCACTCACTTCAAAATTGTATAAGGACCATAATATCTGGGACCAAGTTTCTAACAATGTTCAACTTTGAGTGAAGTCTTCTTATAAGGTTGCAAACGAAGAAACACTTGGTCCCCTTCAGCAAACTGACGTTCGAAATGACCCTAATCTTCTTGTTGTTTCATGTGATTATGAGCCATAGCCAAATTTTCTTTGAGGGTATAGAGAATGGCCTTGTAGACTTTAAGGTTTTTGTCAACCTCTTGAACCTTTGCACCACTTGGGATGTATGAGAGAACCGATTGTGGATTTTGTCCAAAGGATTCTTCAAAAGGTGTTATGTGAGTAGTTGTATGGTAAGATGTGTTGTACCACCATTCAACTAGGGGTAACCACTGAGCCCACTGATTTTGTTTCTCGGATGCAAAACACTGCAAATATGTTTCCAAAAATTTGTTGAAAACTTTAGTTTGGCCATTAGTCTAGTGATGATAGGTAGTGCTGAGATGCAATTGGGTTCCCTATATCCTGAACAATTCTTGCCAAAAATTGTTGGTGAAATTTAGATCTCGGTCAGAGACAATAGAATGAGGCATGCCATGAAGTTTGAAGATATTAACCATGAAAATTTGAGCCACTGTGGATGTGGTGAATGGGTGTTAAAGAGAACATAAATGAGCATATTTGGAAAGACGTCAACTACCACCATGATGATTGACTTATTGCCTGATATAGGTAAGTCACCAATGAAATCCATAGAAATATCCCTCCAAATAGTAGGGGTAATTGAAAGCAGTTGGAGTGTTCCTAGAGATTTGATTATTTCTCCCTTGTTGCATTGACAGACATCATATTCATTCACAAAGGTGCAGACATCATGTTTCATGCCATCCTAGAGAAAATAACATTTGACTTGTTCATAGGTTTTGGTAAACCATGAATGCCTAGTTGTGGTTGAAGTGTAACGAACCTCTTCGTTATGACAACAATGTTGATGACAGGTGCAATTTTTTTTTTTTTTAGAAGTGTGTGCGGGCGTGTAGGAGGGGAAACAGACTCACTGGACTCTACGTCACCACTCGACAACCAACAAGACGCAACCACGAAGATCACAACAAGAAGACAAGACGCACAACAAGTAGCTGCATGCAATGAATGACCCATGACATAAGGCACACAATGCGAACATTTAATGACCTACTGGGTTATACACAGTACGAACACAGAGGGAAGAATCCATGGTAGCAGATCTTACTATTACTGCACCGGAAAGCAGGGTGTTTAATCTTAGTTCTCGGCTCCGGAGAGAGAGAAGGTCAGATAGGCTCCTGGCTGACTGCTCGGGCAGAAACTAGTAATATCCATCAGGTGTGTCGCAAGAGTGGAAACCCTGCCTTTAAGGGCCCGAGACTCTTGATACGGCACTGGATTCTTTCACGAAATAACACCACACAACTTCTATTCTGGGCTACAATGAGGTGTCTACAATCGCCCGACACTAGCGGATGAAGCACACAAATTTTACGACCCTGTACCACGTGAGTTGAACAAGGACTACAATCTACCCTAGTCTCCAGGCCATTCATCACGCAACTATAGATCCAAAATGTCATCTAGGTACCTTCTAAAATTTCACATTACAGGACCTTATTGTGCGAGTTTGTTCTCAACTACGATAACGTATAACCAAATAATTGATCCAAGTTTAATCAAGAATACTGACTAGTTAGGGGTTTCCGTTTACAGCAACCCTTAGCATTTCATTAAAGGTTATCGCAGTATTCCAAATCCATTAACTCATTCATTAATTATAAATAAAAATGATTAGTTAATTTATCATTAAGCACAAATGGATTTATTCCTCAATTATACTACCTTGAATAAAGCAACATCCAAAACCATTAACTCAATCAACTTCTATCAAGACTAAAGAATGGTTATAAATTTTCAAATTAAGGTGACATTAACCTTTAAATTAAAATTTAAGGTAATGTCCTAAAATCAGTTATCTCACTCATTGTTTAACAGGGTTAGTTGTGATTTATCATGTAAGAAACATTTAACAATCGTCCCAAATCATGAGACTGAGGAAACACTTAGATTACTCATCTCAATACATCTCATATCATGTTGACTAGCAATTAAATTATCCTCACGACACTTCTTGCACTCTACAATACAATACAACTTCCCTCACTAATCATAACCATATTACCTTCTGTAGCGTAAAACCCTATCATCATTCTCCATGTTACACTAACATTTCAAGTCAATAGCAAGGATTTACCTTTTATTGTTATCATCAACAATGACACTACAATAACATTGCCTTACCCCAACCCTATCGTCACTTCCAAGTTATAATAATATATTTCAATGGACTAACAAAGGATTTATATGGTAATGTTGTTAATAACAATTGAACTACAATGACGGGACCATAATTAACCCTACTGGTACCTTTAACAATTAGTATGGCAATCTTAAATATCAAGGACCCTACCTTGCATGATGTAAAAATAAGTTAAAATAGCCCTGCAATGATCTATCCCTTTCATTACTTTTCATACTATAATACTTGTAAGGAAAATAACTAAAATCCTACCATCGTATGTCATCAATACTAATAAAGCATTTTCCCTATTGTAACTGCATCACCATTACCTGCCTCAGTCAATAAAGTGAAACGAACTCACCTTACAGTAACATGGTAGACCAAACTAAGGTTGATGAGCCAAGGAAACATCATCATAAGGAGCATCATACGGTAAATCATCTTGTAAATAAGTTATGTTGTGGTAATTCAAGTGTAAAATAATTCTTTTACTGCAATCTTAATCTTCTCATTACAATTGGATAAAACAAGTGCTTTTATGATTGTCAACTCGACAGAATTCTTTAATTAAGGAGGACAATGCTGGCGTTAAAGGTCAGAAGTAAATCGGTGGCAGCCAGAACGTCAGTGCTCTGTAGGAGGGTAATTATTAAAAAGGTAAAAAAACAGAAGGCGGTAAATAGCTAGGCTAAACTGCCATTTACAAACTCCAAGACGCACGCATTCCAACCATGCAGTTTTATCCAAATAAAATTTGACAGTCTTAACCTTCTCAGAAACAAAGTCGTGCACATCCTGGTTGTAGTGATAATAAGTAAGGAATGTGAGGACAAAATAAGTGATAGGGTCGAAGCTTATGCAACGTCAACATAAAACGACATTAAGGCTGAACCTGTCGGGAGGTTGTCTGTGGACAACGTTGGCTCACGTCCCCAAGCAAGTTGTTGCCAGGCACCCACTTCACAGAGGGTTTAATTTGGACGTGCAGGGTTCGTGCTGAAGATTCAGGCGAGTTTCCCCACTCCCGCTCTTCAAGGAAAACACTCCAGTGGAGAAGTAATCACGAGATAGGCAGCACGCGGAGGTGAGAGTCGTGGGAACCGGTCTGAACGGGCATTAATCCCGCGAGGTGCCCAGGCAGGCATCGCCCCTGGTAAACAAGTAAAGATTCAACAAAAATCGAAGGTAACAGGGAGGGTGAACCCAACAGTCGAGAAAAGGAAAATACAAAGGGGCGATACCTAAACTTCAGTAACCACCTCCCAGCAACCTTCCAGCTGCGATTTCTCCGTAATCGTTCATGAACGGGAATGCCAGAAAAGTAATAAATACCTTACATGAAAGTAAAAACCATTTTCGCCCAAGTTAGACTGACCTTTCTGAAAGCACCAAACCTATGTTGCCAACCTAAGAGTGAAGAAATAAGGCACCCGTGATGACGCTAGAGACCAAAACGTAATTATCAAGACTGTGTAATCAGGCAGCGATAAGTTAATGGCGGGTAGGAAGTCGATCCAAGGGCGTAAATCAAGACTTCCCTCGCCTGTTCTAAGGTAAAATCGTTGCAAGCAACAAGAGGTAATCCAGAAGAAAACTATGACCGCACTGTTCAGGTAAATAAGATATAATCCCCAAAATAAATATGAAATCGCTGGAAATACATTGGCTAGGGTTTCTACCGCCAACCCAAGGATCAGATCCCAGGCGTGCTTAAGGGAAAATAAAAAGGGCAATTTACAGACCCTAAACTAATTCATTTCACCAAATAATTAAAACAAACGCCGAGATGTAGAAATACCAAAAGCATTGCAGCAATAATCAGATACAAACCTACAACCTACTGCATTCTATTCTACAAAGAGAAAAGCATACCGTTGCCTTATAGTCTGCTTCGAAAGACGCCCGCACTATGTGTCGCTCCCGCCTTCCATGCTGCTCCCGCTCGCCAACCGTAGAGGACTCACCGGTACCTCCCAGCCAAACGCTAGGGGTACTCTACTTCCCCCTTAGCCCCCTGAGCCGCAAAGGGGCCACACACAGTCCAGACAGTAACCTAGATTTTCCCCGCTCGCCTCTAAGGCTGAGCTACCACTCTAATCCAGCTAAGGAAATCCCCAACTCCCCCAAGCAATCAGTCCAGTTTGCCATTTTGGCAGCATAACCCTACCTCCTAGCAGCTCCCCTCTCTTTTTCCTCCCTCTCCTTTATTTTTCCCCTCCTTTTTGACCTCTCCCCCCCTTTAGGTTTTCCTCAAAACCCT
>SNQJ01S0057474.1:0-14007 GCA_010110895.2 Picea sitchensis
CTAGTTCTACTACTCTTTGTTGCAGTTGTTGAATGACTTCAACTAGCTTCATTAATTGGCGTTCTATGGGTTCTTATGCCTTTTGTTCTAATCCATTCATATATAGAAATGATCTGTTGACTGCTTCTTCAGTCCCGATTTGCTTCGTGAGAAGTTGCTCCTTCTCCTTTTGGATCTTTTTGCATTCTTTATCAAACTTCTCTTGGATGGCCTCCTTCTCTTGCTATGCATCTTGGTGCTACTCTATGATTTCCTTGTGTGCGTTCTTTAGGGCCTAGGTGGCCTGTGTTGTTACTTCTTCTGCTTTCTAAAGGTGTACTTCGACTAGGTCAACAATCCTGTGAAATTGAACTGACTCGTCTCCTTCTTTGGGTGTTCCTTCTGGCATAGGCACAGTGGAGACTGCGCGTTTAGACTAGAGGGCTAGCTATACTCCTTGGAGCTCGACTTCAATTTTGTTGTACATCGTCTATTGCTTGGCCTCCTAGTTTTCTGTGATCTCTTCTATAGCATCATTTAAAGTCGCGAGGAGAAAGATGAAGTCATCTGGATTGAGTGTGGTCTTCATCTTGGTCATGGTATCTTTGGATTTCTTCTTAATGAAAGACTTCGAAGGTGACCCTTTTATTTTCTTTAAAACTTCAACTTCATTTTCTGGTTGTTGTTCAACTCCTTCTAGGTATTCGTCATTACCTTCTTCATCTGGTGTGACAGAAGTTGTCCTTATAGAGCGGCTATCCACATCTTGAACCTCTTCAGTTTTATTTGTCTCCTTTGTCTTCTTTGTCTTCTTTGTCTTCTGCATCCTACTGGGCCCAGGTGTTTCATGCGTAGCTTCTGGGCTGCTGATATTTGAAATATCCACTAGATTTGCTGCAACGAGGAGGTTTGTTGACCATTCCTTGGTGATCTCTTCAAGGTCTTCTTCTGTCAGTGTATAATAGGACTGCATCTGTTCCTAGTTCTCATCAATGCATAGAGTTAGATATATGAAGCGGCAGTCCATGCTGAACCTCATTAAGGGTCTGAATCTATGGAGTGTGTTCGGAGTAATGTGATGTGTGGCTTGTATCGCTGTCTTCAACTGGATGTAGTATCTGTGAAAGAGGGTATTTGACTACCATTTTCTGTTCATATCTGTCATGTACCATAATGTACTAAACTTCGCAGCCAATGGTTCAATGAAACCATTTGTTGGAACAGGGGTAGACCCAAGGTTCAATGCTCAAGAGCGCACCAACAAAGCCCTAACTACCGACCCTTTCGGCAACACCTGTGAAGAAGATGAAGTCTCACCCGAGGTAGAGGTAGGGGTGGTTGCAGGAATCAGGTGTCTGAAACCTTAGTTGGGACACATATCTGTGATTATCTTGCTTACAACGCACTTGGCATCAATTATTTCCTAACATACATTCATTAATACACTTCACAGAAAGCACAGAGCACCACAGTAATTACTCATATCTAGCACTTAGAAATGATAAACATGTTATACTCAATAGATTAAGAACTTAGCATATTATGTATCATATATAGCATGCATTCATATATCATAAGCACAAAGAATCAATAAATCTATCTAAACATATCAGAGCACTTAACAAGAGAGAGACAAACACATCAACATAATACACAGAGTTATCGTGGTTCACCCCCACCCTGGGGCTACGTTCACAAGGTCTTGTTTATATTATCTTGGTCAAGTAGTTACAACACAGAGATTCAATGAACCTTACTTCACACGGGACAGAGGATCTGCGTAGCTCGCTAGATCCCTCTTTCTTGCACTCAGCACAAATCCTTCTACAGTCTTTCACAGAGACTTGCACTCAGCTCCGCAAGTCTTACACTAAATGCACAGAGCCTTACGATACTTGATCACACATATCTTGCTACTAGCACTAAGCCTTCAAGATCCTACCCTGCATAGGACAAGATATCTGCACATCTCGCTAGATCCTCTTTTCCCAGGTAGATCCAAGTACTAAGCCTTCTCACACTCTGTGCACTCAACACTTATTACAGCAAGCACAGAGCTCGTACAGTCATACAGACTTCTGATCACGTAGATGCAACTTATGCACTAAGCCATAGAATAGATAGGGCCTCCTTTCTTACATGGCCTAGACCTCTATTTATACATAGAAAAAGGCCTAAAAAAGGGCTGACATCCCTTTCCCGTTACAATATTCCCAAAAAAACCCAAAAAGGTTCCACAAAAGGTGGCAAGATCTTGTGATATCTGCTTCGCTATGCACTCCGTCTTCGACAGGTAGTCGAAGTACCAAACGGTCAACTATGACCAAGTATTCCTCAAAACTTGGTCGAGGGCCAATAGTGGGGAGGTTTCACGTTGTAGCTATGGATTCTTCATTAAATTGCATGGACAAGTTTCCAACTCGGTCTCATTGTCCATTAAAACTCTCTACAAATTTTGTGGCTGCAACATAATGATGACCATCAAGTTTAGTGTAGAAAAGATACCACCCTACCCAATCAAAAATGATTTGGGTATCTTCATAATCCTCCATGACTTCGGGCCCTTCGAGTTCTTTCATGTTCACGTGTCCTCCCTTGCCCATAAGCATAGATGCGATCGAAAGACTAGACTCTTGGATATAAAACAGGGATCTGTCTACTATACAATGAGAGTCAAGGAGATTTTCTATCTCTACAGGGGCCAATTCAAATAAATTCATTGTTTTCGATAACGGACAAGGCACCAGTTTTGAAAACACATTGAATAAGACAATTGATCTATGTAACTTTCTAGACAAATGACTAATGGCTCAAATGAAAAGACTTGAAACCATTTGATGTCATGAAGTAATCATTTGAACATGTGTCTAATTATCTATGTCCCCCTCTCACAACATTAAGTCCATCTCATTCATTCACCCTAGCATTCTTTTAAAACGCCTTAAGGTAAGATATTAAACCTTTAACAAAATGCTAAAGATTTTAATAACTTAAATAAAATTTTAAATACCAATTAGGAATGAATGAGGGATAAAACCAGGTAGAACATAGCAGGTGTTAACACATATTATGGAGACCCAAATGAAAGCCACCCACCGAAAAAACATATAAATCTATCATGTTTTCAAAGGACAACCACTTCAGAAAGGAAAGTGTCTCACCAAAGTTCGGTTTCAACAAATGTTTCCCCATATCCCGAGGAAACTTTATGAAATGGGGACCATTTATTCCTAATGGGGGAGGACTAATCCATGTGGATATCAGTGGCCATACACCGCTTCCACTAAATCAATTTTTTAGAGGATATAGTTTTGAAAACTTTTGATAAGCCATGGTATACACCCATGGTATTTGAAATATGAAGAGAAATAAAATAAATAATAATAATAAAAAAATGGTAAAAATATGTTTTCATGGTTATTAATTAGATTTTACAATTGGTGGTTTATGAGCTTGTGGTTTTGTAACCCGTTGTATTTGTAAAACGAGATAAAGAAGATAAAACATATAATAATATTAAAATAAGTGAAAAATATGACTCTCAAGAGGAAAGGAATCCATAAGTACTATATATAGTCCCTCTCATTTGTAAAAGGATATATTATTATTCCTTTATCACGTAGACAACAAGGTCACTCTTTAATCCTTTTGTAATATCTTCTTATGAATGAGCATATATGAAAACTCTTTCTCTTAAGAGATAAGCTATCGCCATTATAGAAATTTTGTATTCTATAGTATTTTTAAATGTGAATGAACCTGCATAGCTAAGATATAGCTAGTAAGAATACATACATAGTTTGCATAGAAAAGAGAAAAGAGAGAAACAAGAGAGAAAAAATGGAAGAATTATATGAACCAAATGAATGAATGATAATTTAAACATGATATACTCTATATAACTCAACTAATGTGCACTAAAGAAGAACCAATATGCCATAGTAGTGGTCTAGAGTGATCTTGACACACACCAACAGTTACAGGAGTTAACTACCGCCTATTCTAGTCTCTCAGGAAGTTACGAGAGTTAACTTCCACCCAGTCTAAGTTAAATAGTCTCTCAATCTTCAATTAAATGAATAAAACATAGTGAAGTGAAGAGGAGATCATGGAATCATGAGTAATGCGCTAGTTTGGTGATGATACCAAGTAAAATGCACATTAGTTGGTGATGATCCCAATGTTGCATGGTGATGATACCAATGTGGCATCTAGACTCCACTCAACTGATCAAACTGAAGTGTGAAATGAAGAGAATATTCTCCTAGAGGAATATTCTCCCTAGACTATAGGGGACTGAATAATTACTAGTAAACATAGGGAAAACCTTAGGAAAAATAATTCCTAGGTGTGTGAAGTATCTCCAACACCCCCTCTGAACATCACTATGGTGAAGATAAAGAATAGGTCCTGACATCGAGGCCATGTTATGTACCCAAATAAAAAATAAACACTGAAAGAAATGATGAAAGAGAGAAAACCTCATGGGAAAACCCCCTCCTCAAAGTATAATGTATGTAAAAACAAAAGAAATGATAGTTGTTAGTAAACTGTGTCGTTCACTCAAAGATGACTGTGTAGAGAATGGAACTTTTTCTCAGTGAAGGTATTGGTGAGGATGTCTACAGTTTGTTTTGTTGAAGGAAAAAACTACAGGTCGATGATCCCCTTGTGTACTAAGTCCCTGATGTAGTGCATGTGGATCTCAATGTGCTTCGTCTGCTGCCTCTGAATTGGATCTCTACAAAACTTCTCTGGTTTTCACACTAGATGACAATCGATCAGTGAAACTAAATGCCCAACACAGTGAGAAAATGTTGTAGCCACATATCTTGAATGATTATGTTAATTACCCCTCTGTACTTTTCCTCGACTGAAGATAGAGAAGTAGCATCCTGATTTTTTCTCGACCATTAGATGGGCTCAAGACCAAGACTGAGTGAGTAACCAGATGTGGACTTGAGATCAATGTTTTCTCCAACCTAGTCAAAATTGGTGAACCCGATGAGGTCCAATGAATAGTCTTCTGCATAGAGAGTACCAAAGGTGATGATTCCCTATATGTATCGAAGGATATTCTTTGCAACCTTCCAATGTAGCTCATGCAACTCTTGCATGAACCTGAAGACTGCTCCAACTGTATATGAGAGGTCTAGTATGGAGTGTGTGAGATACAACAATATCCCCACTAGTTGTCTATATAGTGTGTTGTCCACCAGTGGAGTGTCCCTACTGTAATATCCCTCGACTGAAACCAATTTCAAATGTAATATAAATATACTTAAGTTGGTGAGTTGTTTTGACCTCATTTGGTAATGCAGATCATGTGGCATAGTGTACGCATGAACTGCGCAGTAAAATGATGTAATATGCACATCACAGGATACCGTGCACAGTAACTAAGGTTCACACAATATGGAGGACAATGACCCTCATGTATATGATATGTATTATAGGGTGGTGAGCCGGTTATTATAAGCTGGGATGCTTATGTTTTGGTATTAGGCCGAAACACCTAGATGTCAAGGGCCAATGCGCCTACTTTGTACATGACTCATGATTAATATAAATACATCGCTGCATGCAGACCGACCATGATAAAAGAGATGGGGGACTGAACTTCCCCAGTTAGGGAAAAGGAGGGCCAAAAGTCAAGGGAATATTATATTGATATTCCTAAAACATAAAGTATGGATAATTATTTTATCCTAAGTTCTAAAGTAGGAGACAAGTGGACCAAAGTAACTTCCGATATGACAAGTGTCAAGTTGGGCACATGCATTCATATCGTGGGGGACTTATCTCATTTGGGTGATCTTTTCCACGGGGGGGGATTTTTACAAGCCAGATCCTGACCATCATTCTCACCATCAATTTTCACGAAAAGTTCACAGTGATTCCTGTACACACTCAGTTATCCAGTCAATGATTCCATGACCATTTTCACTCACGGATTCTATTATCCTTGAGACAACCATTTCACCATTCTGGAACTTGTTCCCATACCTCCTTTTGGTCGGTGTACCTGGTTATCTTGGAACGGGATTGAAGAAGCGGGTTGTCAGGCCCATGAGCAGTTCTCTGAGTGAGAGAATTGTTGGGGATTGATTCCCAAAGGTGCTAAACTACAGCTACAATGCTCTAAGAATTTCGGTCCAGCCTGTTGTTGAAGCCATGGAAGGGAAGTGGGGCAGCCGAGGGACTGTTGAGCAGAGAAGGGGTACACTTCCTTGGGTGGGATAGGCATGTGGGGAATGAGAGGTTGTAGGCTGTTAGTTGAGTGAGCACTTGAGACAGAGTCTTTCCTGTTGTCCTTGAGCCTTAGCCTAGATAGGATCCCTTTACCCTGGGTGGAGTTCAATCCCAACTCCGGGGTGACTCACTGTTGAGAGTGATGAAGAATGTAGTCTATGGCTGGGAGGTTCGTGGACGGTCTATAAGCAGTTGATGAAAGTCTTTCTAAGATAAGTACCAATTGTATGATAAAATGATATGATATTTTGTTATTTACATGCCTATGTTACGATTTTAGTATATATGTGATTATGATTGCTTGTGTGCTTATGGGTAATTTCCTGTAAATGTTGCATATCTATGGTTACTGTTATTTCCATATAAAAGTTGTATGTCACAGAAACAAAATTGTTGTTTAACTTTAAAGATTCCGCTAGAATGTTGTATTTATATGTTTTAGCTACATGAAGTTTAAAGAGTAAATATAGGTGGCATAACTCAGTTAATTACTGAGAATGTTACCGACTGGTGTCAGAGCATGAGTGGTTTCTCTAGAGTGGTGCACTCTGGCATGAGGTTGGTCGGGGGAATGTTACAAATTGGTATCAGAGATTCAATTCAACACTGATCTTGGATGGGCCAGAGGGTTTCAGTTGAAGCGAATATTTACAGAAAAGTAACTTCGAAGTGACGAAAATTGGAGTCATGGAGTGTCCTTGGAAAAGGTTGGTGTACTGACACGCGTGGTAAATTTTGGCACTGCGCGGGAAAATTTTGGCGTGCTAGTGTGCGTGGTAAATTGTGGCGTCGCGTGGAATGTTATTATGTGTAGATGCAAGTGTTGAATTTAACCTTGTGCAGTGAGCACACACATAGTAAGGTTCACATGGGGTGCGCAAGTATTGCTTAACGTAGAGGAGTTTGGTTGGTATGCACATAAGTATGAGTATAAGTTGTGTCACGATAGTGTATTAAGTAGTGTGCACAGATAATTGGGCGTGATGGAATATGTTGAACTTGACACGGTGCATGCATAGGATAAAAATGCATGTGGAATATCGGTGTGCGGTATCGAAACTGTGCGCAGTGGGTATTGGCACACGACGCCAGAGTAGTGCACATAAGTAGTCGGTGTGACGAAGAAGAAATGCACAGTAGATTTAGGTGTGCGGAAAAGCGTTTTACCTTGTGATATTGCTATGCATGTTAAATATAAATGAACAGGTCGAAGTTTAGTGTGCGAGAAGTCTCTTGAAAGGCAATGAATCTGAGTTTAAATTGCATATTAACAAAAGAAAAAGAAACACACAACTGCAGCGATGCATTAATTAATTAAAAAGAATTCTGAACTTTAATTTCCTCCGATTTAGACAGATGAAAATAAAATATAAGATTACAAGAAAAAAAAAACTTACTATAAAAGAGAACAAGATTCATAACATCACCAGTTAGAAATTGTAATAAAACAGTCTAAAATCCGTTTCTGTATTTAGATAATTGTAATAATTACAAATTACAAAAAGAGGATGACAACAATTAGCCTATTGAAAAAGGGTTGTTTAAGAACATGCCTATCATCGCTGGTACTCTTTACCTCCGCTATCGATTGTTCAAAATTCACCGAGACATGCTTATTTTAGTTGAAGACTTACTTCAACTTAGCGATCTCTTCCTTTAAAGAAGAGTCTAACCAGACCGGTTAATTCTCTCCAACACTTTCGACCGCTTCACTCGTAGATTCCTCCTTCTTTTGTTGCTTGCTCATTTTCTTCTTAGCGGCTGACTTGTTGATGACTAAATCCTTTATAGTGGGATTCAGCCTGGCTTCCAATCATGAGTCTATATCTGGTTCTGTGTGGAACTTAGTTTCCAAAATGTGTGCAAGGACCCTTTCCTCCTTACTCGCAGGAAATTCTAGCATGTTGCTCGAATAACCAGTCTGACTCGACTTAGCCTTGTTCATGTATCTTAGGTTTGTGATACCGAAATGTGTCTTTATAGAGAGCAAGAAGTCAAATAGTTTGGAGATTACTTCGGTTATGGATACACATATATATTTATACTTGGGGGATGGTAATTATAGAACTCCATTTATGAAGCACAGATGGATTACGTACAAGAGCGTTGGGTTTCCATGCTTGGCCAATCCATTTCAAATGATTATATTTTGAGTTCATTACATGGCGACATTCATATAACATCACATGGATGCGAAGTACTGAATGAGTGAAGCAGGGTGATCTGACTAGCCATCGCCTGCTCCACAAGTGGTAGATGTGACATATTGAGACACGTGATACCATGTCTTGGAGAAAGTGGTTTCGGCAAACCACCTTCTTGCTCAAGTGTATCTCTGAAGGTACTGCACATCTCTATTTTTGAGACTTGGGTCTTATCCATAATTTCTATGGTGATAACACCAAGAAATAGGGAGAGATAATTATGATGTGTATATAGGATCAAAAGGTGCTTATTCCCATGAGTTGTTGAAATTTAGCCTGATAAGTTGCGATGGCTACATGTTTTGCAGAATTAACAACAACTCGATCAGATCAGACTAGCACGGAGTCCATAAGAATGGAAGAAGAACAGGGGAATTACAGTCAGCAAAATGAGAGCAGAGGGGTGGATGTCTATTTGGGCATGGAAGGAACGAACTCCAATGGACATGGAGAAGAAAGGAATGAAGATATGAATATCGTTGAGACCATTAAGAATTTGCATAAGGATTTCCAAAGCCATAAAGATGATAATGAAAGGCTTATGAAAGCCAAAGAGCAGTAGGATGACTTCAACATGAAGCTATTGGAGGGTTTGAACATAATAGAACAGAAATTGGTTAAGGAGAGTGACTCAAGTAAATATGAGAGTCACAAATATTTAGCGGAGAAAGGAAAAGTAAAAAGTTCTAGTAGACATCACCATCATTCCCAAAGGCATTCCAATAAGAGAGCAAGCAACATCTCCAGCCTATCCCCTTTCATAAGGTATAAGAGATCTGGGGTGGATGAGCTGTGAGGAGAAATGAACAAAATCAAACCTCTTACATTTGATGGTGAGCACAAAAAGGATGAAGACGAATAAACATGGTTTCTAGGCATGAGGAAATATTTTCAATTGCATAATTATTCTTCTCATGCAGAAGGTAGAATCACTATCTATCAACTCAAAGGAAAGGCCTCCATGTGGTGGGATCAACTTGTGTAGGTGCAACACATTGTAGAGAAAAGTGTTACTTGGAAGGAATTCAAGAAGTATTTTGAGAAGAAGTACTTAACTAAAAGGTACTATGACAAGAAAATGAAAGAGTTATTTGAACATAAGCTTGGAAGTACGACCATAGATGAATATGAGAGAAGGTTTCTAGAACTGTTGAAGTATGTCTCTTTCATCAAGGATGAGACAGTCAAGATTCAAAGGTATTTAAGTGGATTGCCATCGTTCATCAATGAAAAAATATAGTATGATGATGCCAAGACATTATAAGAGACTATAAGGAGAGCTAAATGCTTATATGATCAACAGAAAGCAAAGCCAACTTTCCAAAAGGCTTGGGAAGACAATAAGAAATTCAAGATGGATCAGAGGAAGAAGGGATCTAAGCCACCATTCTTCAGAAATAATCCACAAGGGCAGCAAATGCATAAAGAACCCAAAGTGATTGACACAGGAAGTTAAGGGCCAAGACAACCACCTATGCAATTTTGGGGTTGTAAAGGGGACCATAGGTTCAAAAATTGTCCTCACAGAGGTGAAAAAAGTAGGGCTATTCACAATGTACAATGGGCTGAGACAGTAGAGGACATGGGAAGATATGTGCCAAGGATTTATGCAACCCTGGACAACAAGCAAGAAGAGTATCACTCCCACATGATTGAAGTGGAAGGTATGATCAACAACCAAACCCTTGCTATTTTAATTGATTCAGGAGATAGTCATAGTTATATAGACTCTAAGTTGGTGGAAAATTTGCAATTGCTAAGAAGCAAGCATGGGAAATCTTGGTTGGTGCAACTGGCTATAGGATCCATAAGAAAAGTTAATGAGATGGTTAAGTCATGCCTCATAGACATGAATGGACTGAACACCAAGGAGGATTTGAACATCTTGCCTTTAGGTTCCTATGACTGTCTAATTGGCATGGATTGGTTGGACCAACACCACACTCTCTTAGATTGTCACAACAAAGAATTTACTTTCCTGGATGAGGAAAGGAAACTAAGGAAGGTACAGGGAATTCCCAGGGCAGTAACCATTAGAGAAATTTCAGCATTGTAGCTAAAGAAATGTTACAAAAAAGGATGTCAAATATTTGTGGCTCATTTGGAAGAGACACCTAAAGATAAGGTGCCAAATTTGGAAGATTATGTAGTCCTGGAAGGTTTTGAGGATGTGTTCAATGAGGTACCCAAACTACCCCCAAGGAGAGACATTTATTTCTCTATAAATTTGATGCCTGGAGCAGTGCCAGTATCAAAGACTCCTTACAGAATGAGTACACCCGAATTGAAGGAGTTGCAAATGCATCCTGAAGAACTTCTGAAGAAGGGGTATATATGCCCAAGCGTGTCACCTTAGGGTGGCCCAGTCTTGTTTGTGAGAAAGAAGGATGGAACACTAAGGTTGTGCATTAACTTCAGACAGTTGAATAAAGTGACTGTTAAGAATAAGTATCCTCTACCAAGGATTGATGACCTCTTTTGATCAATTGAAGGATGCAAAGATATTTTCAAAGATAGATCTTAGATCAGGATACCATCATGCAAGAATTAAAGAATAATATATTAGTAAGACCGCCTTCAGGACAAGGTATGGTCATTATGAGTTCACAATGGTACCATTTGGGTTGTCAAATGCACCAGCTATTTTCATGTGCTTAATGAATGGTGTTTTCTGAGAGTATTTGGACAAGTTTGTCATTGTCTTTTTGGATAAAATTATTATATATTCCAAGTCATAGGAAGAGCATGAACATCATTTGATGATGGTGTTGCAAGTATTAAGGGAACGACAATTATATGCCAAATTGAGCACATTCTCATTTTATCAGAAAAAAATTCATTATTTGGGGCATATCATTTCAAAGAATGGGATAGCAGTGGATCCTAAGAAGATAGAGGCCATTAGAGAATGGTCATCACCGAATAATGTGACAAAGGTGAGATCATTCATGGGTCTTGCAGGTTACTACAAAATATTTATTGAAGGATTCTCGAAGATTTCACATCCAATCACTTCCTTGCAAAGAAAGGGAGTGAAGTTTCAATGGACACTGGATTGTGAAATAAGTTTCCAAAATTTGACACAATTATTGACAAGTGCTCCAATATTATGGATCACAGACCCAGAAGAAGACTAATCATATGAACTAATGCATGCAATGAAGGACTTGGTGGAGTCCTCAATCAAAATGGGTTTGTCATATGTTACGAATCAAGGAAGTTGAAGGATCATGAAAGAAACTATGCCACTCACGATTTGGATTTGGCAGCCATAGTGCATGCCTTGAGGAAATGGAGACACCACCTCATGGGAAAGAGGTTTGAGCTAAGAACAAACCACAATGGTCTGAAATATTTATTTGATTAGACAAATCTAAATGCTAGACAAAGCAGATGGTTAGAATTTCTAAACGAATATGATTTTGATATAAAGCATATCAAAGGCAAGGAGAATAAAGTGGTTGATGCACTCAGCAGGAAGGTGCATGAGTTACATAATTCAACCATTAGCATGTACCAAACTGATTCTAAAATCAAAATTCTGGAGGCTACCAATGCAGATCTGCAGTACAGAGAATTGGTAGCAATGCTACAGGAGGGGAAGATACTTCGGAAGGTGGATGATTATAAGTTGGGAATAGATGGAATAATGTTGCTTAAGAACAAGGTTTTTGTTCCAAATGTCTAGGACTTGAAATGTATGATTTTGCATGAAATGAATAATGTTCCTTATGCAGGGCACCCTGGATATCAAAAAACCATGGCAGCGATCAAGAGCCATTACTTTTGGCTAGGTATGAAGAAAGAGATCGCCGAGTACATCACTAGATGTATGGAATGCCATAAAGTGAAAGCTGAGAATAGACACCCAGCAGGGTTGCTGCAACCTTTAACCATTCCTGAATGGAAGTGGGAAGTGGTGAAAATAGATTTTATTACGGGATTTCCTAGAATGGGAAAGCTGCATGATTCGATCATGGTGGTGGTGTACAAACATACGAAAGCTGCCCATTTTATTCCACTGAAAACTACGCACAAGGCAGCAGAGGCTCCTGATATTTTCATGAAGGAAGTGGGATGATTGCATGGGATTTCTAAAACAATTGTGTCCAATAGAGACCCAAAATTCACCTCGAATTTCTAGAAAGGATTGTTCAAAGGATTCAGAACGAATCTGAACTTTAGTACAACTTATCATCTTGAGTTTGATTGAAAGATAGAAAGAGTGAACAGGGTGATGGAAGATATACTAAGAATGTATGTGATGGACAAACTATTGAAATGGGAAGACTACCTACACTTGGTATAATTCGCATACAATAATGGGTATCAGGCATCATTAAAGATGATCCCATTTGAAGCACTTTACGGAAGAAAGTGCAGTACTCCAGTGAGTTGGGATAATCCAGTTGATATGACAGTAGTTGGGCCAAAGTTGCTCAGGGATATGGAGGACAAAATGACAAAAATTAAGAAGAATTTAAAAGTTGCTCAAGACAGACATAAACGCTATGCCAATAAGAAAAAAACCCACAGAGAATTCAAAGTGGGTGATCATGTTTTCTTGAAAGTGAAAGCTAACAGGAGTTCCCTGAAGTTGGGAAGCTGCGCCAAGTTGGCAGCTAGATTTTGTGGGCCTTTTGAAATACTAGAGAGGATTGGTCCAGTGGCTTATATGATTGCATTGCCTACATCTATGTTTGTTCATAATGTCTTCCATGTATCATTGCTAAATAAATATATACCCAATGCTAATCATGTTATTGATTGGAATGTGATTCAGCTGGAGAAAGAAGGTGCTTTTCAAGTGCATCTAGTGCGCATTTTGGACCGGAAAGTCAAGAAGCTCTCGAACCGAGCCATAGGGCTTGTAAAGGTTCAATGGAACTGGTACAGTTTTGAGGATGCTACTTGGGAGAATTAAGATGCAATTCAGACAGAATACCCGCATCTTTTTGAATATTTTTGAAAATTCGGTTATATATGGGTGTATGATGCACTGAGGACAATGCATAAATAAGGGGAGGGGATTGTAATATCTCTCGACCGAACCCAATTTCAAATGTAATATAAATATACTTAAGCTGGTGAGCTATTTTGACCTCATTTGGTAATGCACATCATGTGGCATAGTGCATGCATGAATTGCGCAGTAAAATGATGTAATATGCACATCGCAAGATACCGCGTGCAGTAACTAAGGTGTGCACAGTATGGAGGACAATGAGCCTCGTGTATATGATATTTATTATAGGTCGGTGAGCTAGTTATTATAATATGGGATGCTTATGTTTTGGTATTAGTCCGGAATGCCTAGATGTCAAGGGCCAATGCGCCTACTTTGTACATGACTCATGATTAATATAAATACATCGCTGCACACAAACCGACCATGATAAAAGAGATGGGGGACTGAACTTCACCAGTTAGGGAAAGGGATGGAAAAAAGTCAAGGGAACATTATATTGATATTCATAAAATGTAAAGTATGGATAATTATTTTATCCTAAGTTCTAAAGTTGGAGACAAGTGGACCAAAGTAACTTCCGATATGCCAAGTATCAAGTTGGGG
>SNQJ01S0057474.1:25088-43473 GCA_010110895.2 Picea sitchensis
TTCAGTTAACTGACTGAAACAAAGTGAAGTGACAAGTAGATCAAGGAATCATGAGTAATGCACTAGTTTGGTGATGATACCAAGGACAATGCACATTAGTTGGTGATGATGCCAATGTTGCATGTTGATGATCCCAATGTGGCATATAGACTCCACTCAACTAATCAAACTGAAGTGTGAACTAATAATAACTAGTAAACATAGGGAAAACCTTAGGAAAAATAATTCCTAGGTGCATGTGAAGTATCTCCAACAATAATTTTCTATTTTATTCATTAATAAAAGTTGGTTTTCACTATACTTATGTGTTCTCTACTATGGTTTTGTTTGTATCTCATTTCCTTCCCAATATAATCTGGATCATGGTTGGATCCTCAAACATCAATGAAATCAACACATGCATGTTGGCTTAGAAATTTTAAGAATTTTTCAAGGTTTTCACACGATTGGTGGGTCAAGACTCAATAATGTATGTCCTGAGGTTTTTCCTTTATACAATCCATTACTCAATAAAAATAGTCTCTATCTTTGATTGGGCCCAAGTAATATTGAATAATATCTCCCATCAATTTTCTTGTTTTATTTAGACTAAGAGGTTCTACATGACCTCTTATTTGATCCTCACTCTTTCTTATTGTAATACATTAGAGGGAATACCCCTAATGGGAAATGTACATTTTGAAGAGGACCTCACTCAATTTTGGTATCCCTATGGAAGAACAAGGAACTATTTTATTTTTACCAAATAAAATATTCCTTTGTCAAGGAATGAAAAAACATGCTCATAGGGGCTGAACCAAATAGGGTTATAGAAGAATCCCTGCATTTTCTCAAGGGGAAAGGAATGTGTGTGTTTGAAGAACAATTCACATACATAAGGATTTTTAGCTTCGAAGAGAAACCCCTTCTCCTTCCTAGGTTTGTGTGTTATAATTTTTTGGTGTATGAGTTGTGCAGACAATACATGATATGTTCATTGTTCCTTGATGAGAAGAGAAAGCGGAAATTTATTCCCATGCCATTTAAAATTGTCAGTATTTAAGTAAAAAGTTACTCAAGTCTCACCAAAATGGTGGGATTCTTCAAATCCTTTAATATGAAATAAGTAGAATCCATTAGTGGCTTTGAACATAAGGTATTTTTGTGGCCCATATGGTATCAATTAGTTATGCCTCAATTTTCAATAAGGTGCAAGAAATTTTAGAAGGGGGTGGAAATAATGAAGATTCATGTGTTGAGGCTAAGGTGACAACTACCCCAAGAAAAACTATTTCTAAAAAATAGAAATGACCTACTATTGAATATGCACATACTAGGGTAAGTTCAAACATTGGTGTAGTGGAGGTCTCTCCCCTAGAAGGAAACACGCAACCACAACATAGACAAAGGGATATATCCATAACCAACATCAAAGGTGTCATAATGCATAACCCCCATAAGAGACCCTCTTCAAGCCAGAAGGATCATGAGATTAGTGCGGGTGGAAAAGATATAAATCAAGGATGTGTAAGTGATGGAGATGGCGGGGACCCTCTGTGATACCAATTGGAGGAAACACACATGGTTACCTATGTCCCCAAAAGAAAAAGGAACCCAGATGAAGGTGTTACTCCAGACCCTAATGGTTTAGAATTGAATATGACTAATATGGAAATTGATGAAGTCAACAACATGCCCACATGGGTTGTTGTACAAATTTCATAGAGAAAGTTGATAGCAAAGGAGTTGGCCCATGAGGGTCCAAATATTTTTTAGGAAGAATTTGTTACTCTTCATCACGCCAAGTATGAAAAAAATTCCTATAATATTCATATTTAAAGATTTAATATGAAGGATAAAAGTAAATAGGAAAATGGAGCTCTGAAATTAGAGTTGAGGTCTTGAAACCTTCAAGGGTTATCAGGTTCCATTAGGCTACGTATGGGGCTCTAGCTTACTCAATAACAAAGCATGAGATAGAGAATGAGATATTGAAAAAGAGGGTAAGAGAATTCAAACATGCCCTTACCCCAAAGAAATTATTCGTAGAGCCATTATCTATGATGGTTCCTAAGGAGGTCCCTAAATAAATAGTTGGATCAAGCTCCAAAGTCACTAAAGCTGCAAAAATACTCGTTAGTATTAGGAGATATGTAGTTGAAAATATTGATAAAATACTTTCCATTATACATGAACCTTGATAAATTTGTGTCGAATATGGTATCACATATTGAAGGATTCAAGCTCTTAGTGAATATCGACAAGAGGTGTTTATAATTAATCACAATAAAGACGAGACAAGAAATGAAAAACAAAGCTTTATTCCATTCACAACACATTGTATTGATACCATGATATGAATTTATAGTACATAGATAGGACCACTTATATATCTATATCTAGATCTCACTAACAACTCATCAATGGATCATGACAACACCTCATCAATAGATAAGGTTTACAAATCATATCAAAGCGGTCTCGAACTTTTTGATTGGCTAGCCTAGACTCATAGTCTAAAATTCACCCTGACCACAATCACAAGTATGAATAACTGTACCAATGAGGAAACAATAACTGGTATCATCTTCAATATTCAAACTGAAAATACTAAACCAATATTTTATGAAGATGTTCCTTTAAAACCACCAGTACCTGGATGTTGAATAAATCATCTAGAAGTGAAAAACTTCCATGTCTGAACATTCCCATTCTCTTGATTCCAGGAGACCAGTTGATCTGCTAGAATTCCAAAATGTTGATTGATTTTTATGATTGGTAGGAATTTGAATCTTGAAGCTTGATTATCATCAATGATATCTTATATTCCCCCCTGTTAGGTGCAAGGTGATAAGTTTGTTGAAGTTTGTTAAAATTTGTTGAAGGGATCTAAGCTTGAGCTTTGGATTCTTCTATTCTTTAATAATTCATGGTTGAAGGGATCCAATATTGAGCTTTGGATTCTTTATGTGGTGGTTTTGTTGGTTGATCACTGACCATTTTACATTCATACTTGAACACTGTGGAATTTTTGGATGACCACTAACCAACTTCACTGCCCCCCTGAAGGTGTAAGATAGTATCATTTTCATCAATGTGCTCCCACCCTTGAGGCATGGATATTACCATCTTTGATTCATTTTTTAATTTCAGAGAACATATCAAATTGGATTTGGATCATCACCAAAATAATTTGGAACAATTGTTTTAAAAATTTTTGTTGTTGTCATTTCTCCATGCAAATGTGGCTTTACCTCTGTCTTGACTAGATAGTAAGACTTATGTAGATTCTTTACTTGTTGATTCCATTTCCATGAATTTATCCATCCATAATGAAAATTTTTCTTAACCTTCTTATTCTTTTGACACTTTTCTGAGAGATGATTTGTCTTCCCACAATGAAGACAGGGATGGAGATCAAAACACTGCACCTCCAAGTGACCAACTTTATGACAATGTTGGCACTTAGTATCAAGATTCTTCATTTCTTCAAGAAATCCTGCACTCACAAATTGAACTGGTTTGGATTAGTCTGGGATATGAAAGTTGTTTCCTTTTTCATATCCTAAGCCATGTTTATTTTTTTTGAATGATAATTCTTCCCAAGGTTTGACAATAACATTGGAAAGATAATTTTGTTGTTCTTTTACTTCTTCACATTTGTTGTTGTTCTTGATGTCATTTTGTTCTACTTCTTTTGACTCTTCGTCAACAATAATTTCCTTCATTGGTCCACTGTATGAGTCCATGTCATGACTAGTTAAGGAATCATCATCATTCTCTTGTGTTTCTTTTGTATCCACCATTAGGTCATGTGTATCATAATAAGAAATTATGATACACTAAATTATGTCACACTCAAATTTCCTCCTAATTTGATTTTTTTTTTCTGGTATTAAATATGTGTCACACTAGACAACATAATTATTAAAAGAATTAGACACCATCCAATATCTAAAAAAGACATAAAGAATCACAAACAAGCACACTGTTTTCCTTAGACCCCCCTATTCAAATTTCGATTCCATGATACATTCACCATGGCAAAATAAAAAGATTGTTATTAATTGATGTAGTCCACGAAACTTTATTTTGTTTTCCCTTTTTCATAAATACATCACATTTATAAAGGATCTTCTTTACAAATATTTTTTTTTCTAAAAATAATTTACTCATATACTTTCCAATAATTTACTCATATACTTTACAAATATTTTTTTTCTAAAAATAATTTACTCATATACTTATAGCAGTCATAGAAGTTCAAGTTGGTTGGAGATGAGTTGCTCTCAAAAATAAAATATTTTCTTAGACGAAGGTCTTCTCTTTCACAACTTACTATAATCTGTGAGTCATGCCTTGATTCATTTGCAACTTTTTTTCTTCCATCAGTGAGTTATTTCACCCAATATGTGCATTAAACACAAAAGGAAAAATAGCCACCCACATCCAACAGACGGGACACGAGAAGAGGAGATTGAAATGTGTAGGAGAGTGGATAGAGGGAAGGTGCCTCGGAAGGGATTTTTTTTTTAGATCGATGTCATTTTCCCATTAAATGAATGTTGATCTTGTAGGCAGTGTGGCTTCAAATCCATTTTCATGTCTCATAGAATTTTTTGGTATACAGTACTTCAAATTGAAAATGGATTCAACTTCAAATTTGGGTTTGGTGCATCCATTGATGGAACATTATTCCCCCCCAAAAAAACTAATTCTATGCATATCAATACATCCTTCATATCGTTTTCATAAAAAAATAGATATCATGACTCTTCAAAGTTCTAGCATTACAAAATGTAGATCTATCTTTCAAACTAGATCTTCACATGCATGATTCAAAGAACTATTCTCCACAAATATAATAAGAGAGTAGCAATTTAAATCAATAATAAAATGAGAGTACTATGATCTTGTTTTGTTGCATTTTTTTGGTGAAGAAAAAAATCTCTTTTACATATTTTACTCTTTAATGCATTTCCATGGAACACTACCATGGAATTATCAGGGCCCTTAGGACTCAAGGTCACTCTGATACCATGCTAATAATTGAGCATAAGCAAGACAAGACAAGAAATGGCAGAAAAGGGTTTATGCCTTATGACATTCACAACATATTGCATTGATATCATGATATAAATTTATAGTACACATATAGGACCACACACACACACACACATATATATATAGATCTCACTAATAACTCATCAGTGGATCATGACAACACCTCTTCAATAGATAAGGTTTACAACTTGTTGGGCACTTTAATTGTCTAAATGAATAGAAAATTAAGGTGTTCAATATAAATTGTCAACCCAGGGAAGTCTGTTGTTTCAAGATAATTGTGCACAGTCTATTCTAGATTATGGACGCAACACTAATCTAATTGTAGTAGGGAAGTTTAAAAAGAAAAATAAAATATTACTAACACAATTATGCTAATACAGCTGGATTTCTACAGAATTGAAATCATAGTTGAAATCTAAACTGACAAGTGTATAAGAATCTTGGATTACCTACTCTAATCTAACTTTCTATTTTACTTTTGCAGGAAGAAGTTCTCTACTAATTGCAGAAAGAAATCTACTTATTGCAAGAAAGTAATTCACACTTTTATTTTCTTTTACTTGGAAACAAGATTTTAATCTAATGAAGAAAAAGGGAAAGCAGTTCTCCAGTGGTGTTCAACAATCGACTTTTAATTCTCATGAGAGAGATTTATGCGCATCTAACAGGAAGGAACTAGACTGTAACATCAATTGTATTCTAGAATTGTTTAACAGATAAATCATTCATGTTAAAACAACTATTCTGAAATTCAAAATAGAGGGGAATTTGTGAGGAAGGTGGGCCCTTTCCTTCTCACTGAATCCTCTCAAAGAAATAGGCTATAGTCTGCTAAAGAAATTCAATCCACTCTTTTATTGATTTTCCAAAATGTTCATGTACAATAAGCTTTACTTTACTTCACTTTCTCATGGTAACAAATCCGTCCCTTTGATTACAAAATCTCTTCTATTTAAAGTCAGAGTCATTCAGTTAAAAAAGAATCAGAATAGCCTTGAGAATCCCCAATTCTCAAGATGTTCGTATGATATCATTAATACAAGATCTAGAAAGAATCTTGTAAGTTAAAACATGTAACAATAGGTGTAACAACTTTCAGGATCGGTGGCATTTGTTGCAGTAGTCGTGTAACAGCAGAATCGGTGGCACCTGTTGCAACAGTCGTGTAACAAATTTCATGATTGGTGCATAGCTGTAAAAACTTCCAAGATTGGCGCATAGCTATAATAGCTTCCAAGATTGGCACATAGTTGTAACAACTTCCTAGATTGGCACATAGTTGTAACAACTAGTGTAACAACAGTGGCCATTCTTTAAGACTTGGTTGTTCTATAAATTTCGATCATTAGTTGAATCATTTTATGGGTAAAACATGTGAACATTACCAATCAAACATGCTAAGTAAATGAAAATATGAAAGCAATATAAATGATTCATACCTTGGGAAAAAAAAGTCTTAGCACGCATTATAGTAGGCATTATCTTAGAGATGATAAGGTTGAATGGGCAAAATATATGATGAAAAAGGGACATTTATGGGTCCTAACATGCCCCCCAACTGAAGACATTGCATGTCCTCATGCAAAACACATTCAAACCTTACTTTGTAGCTGAATTAGGGAACTGGCTCCTCCAGTGCAAAATTGCTAAGATAAATTGCTAAGTGCATGTATGGAAAAATGTTGTGTCAAAAAGAAAAATTGTTTTGTCAACAATCTGTTTGAGTTTCTTTGTCTTGAAGAACAAAATCAGTTTGAGTTTCTTGACTAACAACTCGTGAGGGAAACATAGGCTCTTGTTTGAAAGCTGCTAGTAAAACAACAACTACTTTATGACATTGAGATCTCCTCAGTTTTGTTGGTCTTTGTGTAGCAGTAATTGCATGTTCAGTATTGACTAAGAGAGTTGTTGGTCCTTTAGAAACTGACATTTTTACTATCTTATAACCTGCCTCAAAGTAAATTTTTCCACACTCAAAGCACATGAGTTCTTTATTTATGTCCATAACAACTTTTGTCAGTGCTAGGATGTCCAAGGTTATCTCTTTTGGATTATTCTGTTGAGCAGTCTCCACCTCTTGTTTTAGGGTATTTAACTCTAATTTGAGGCTTTCATTCTCTGTTATGAGTGCAGTGATTTTGGAATTTTTTGTATTCCCGATCTTTCTCTCAATTTGGGCAAACAATTGGGCAAGTGGCACATCCTCAGTATTATTTGTAACTAGTTCTTGTGGGGCAGTTATACTGTCAATAGTTGTTGCTTGTGGAATAGTTGTTTCTTATGTAACAGTTGGGTCTGTCATGACTGGTTCTTGTGGAATAGTCTCGACTTGGACAGTTGGTTCTTATGGAACAACTTCATCCTACATGACTTGTTATTGTATACCAGTCCCATCATTTGTAGTTGTCTCGACTGACACTGTTAGTTCACTCGAAGAGACTAGTTCTTGTGTGATAGTCCCTTCATCAACCATAGAGGATAATAGATGAAGAATAGGAATAGCCTGTTCCATAGCTTGCCATCCAATTGTTTCTTCTACAAACCTGGTAGACCTGGTTCTTCTCCTAGGTAAAATAGAAACAAAAGAGAGTCTTTCTTCTTCATTGTTGGAGGAGGAATAGGATGTTCTTCCTCAACCACACAAGTTCGAAATTCTGGTATACCTGGGTTTGCTATGATATGTACATCATTACTTAATGTATGATGCACAAAATCATTAGGCGGAGCCGATGATTATGCTATGATTTGAGTACATTCAGTCTAAATTGAGAGAATAGTTTCTTGAAGTTCTTTGCACAAAGTAAAACATGGTATATGTATCTTTGTAGAGTTCTTTGTCACAATAGTTGAAGGGATCTGAGTTGTTGCTAATGTAATTCAATCAAGGTCTTTCTGACATTTTCCCTTGAATGGACGTTTTCTTTTCTGAGATAATCCACTGCCAGTGACAGTAGGGCTTGGAATAGTTGTTGCAACAATAAGAGGCTCCTGTGTTACTGTCGGTGCAACAGTAGAAGGGGCAGTCAGACTTGTTGTTGTAGTGGACCGTTCTGACCTGGTTTGCTTTCTATGTGATCCAGATATAGGAGCAGGGGTTCTCTTTTTAGGAGAAGGGGGTATTTTTTCAATAACGGTTGTCGCGACCAAGGGCTATGACTCATGTCTTGGTCTAGTAGCTAGTTGTTCATCGGTTGGATTGATCACAACTATAGGTTGTGTCAATTCAACTCCATCAAGGCTTGTCTGTTTGGTGCTAGGATGGCCATGGGTTGTGTGTTTTCTCCTCTGAGTCATCTTACGGGCAACGACAATAAGGGTTTGGACTGCTGTTGCAACCGAGGGCAGAGAATCAGGAAGAGGTCCAAGCATATCTGCAGGTATAGAATGTGGCTGGTCTACTACAATAGGTAATGGGTTATTGAAAATGCCCATACCTCTGTGAATTAATAGTTCGATGAGTCTGTTATTAGAAAGGAAGTTCTTGGGGTTCTTGGATTTTTTTACAAAATGAGCCATGTTATTCAATGAATGGAGGAGAAAATAAGGAATGTTTATGAATTTTCGATGTCATAGATGTGATAATAAGATGAAATCAGAAAAATAAACAACTTGGTACCTACCTTCGCAGGTAATGTACCTTTTGACAAACTCTGCAACTTTCCCCCATGGCTCTGGTAAGGAATTGCCATCCACACCTCTTCCTTTTGTCTGAACTTGCTCATTGTTGATGAGGAAACCCTTCTGAGCATCCAAAAGATGTGTTTTCTGTTAAACCATCGGTCTCCTGTTGTTGGCAACCCTATCACAGTAGCAATGCTTTCTTTTGACACTGGAATCCTTACCCCATTCACCATTGAATATCCTTCGGTGAGATTTTGACTAAACTCCAATACCTCATCTTCATTAAACCCCTTCAACTTCTTAAAATATGATATCCAGCTGGCCTGGAGAAATATTTGGTAGGCCTCTAGGTGTAACAACAAAGTGTCCAAATTTGCGGGTTCATACCTCACAACTGATCCTCCCATGATGTTGCTTGAGACTCTAACATGCATGTAGGAGGAGAAACTAGCACCTAAACCAGAAATGCATTAGGTTAGAACGTGGTTTACATATAGAATACAGCGTCTCAGCAAAAATAAGTGTTGTCGAAAAGGTGGTGTAGGTGAGTATAAAATACGTCTTGGATGGCTAGATTTGAGTTCCCCCCCCCAACTAATCGGATTGGCTCCAAGTGCATCGATTTAGCACAAGTGATGAGAAAATAGTAAAGTGTGTTTTTATATCTGCATTACTTTAACATGTAGGATTAGTCACATACCTCATATCTTACTGCACATAATGGTCTGTCGGAGTAATCGCACTATCCAACTGCCATATGAGTTGCATGGAATAGCTGACATGATGAAGGATAGTGTGAGAAATGACGATATGACAACTAGAGAAGAGATGGAGTCCTTTCTGTAGTTGATCAGTTGGAAATCACTGGATGTGAATTCAAGTAATGATGAAGCAACAATTTCGGAAAGAGAAAGCGGAAAAAGATAGCTGCGGTATTAACAAATCAGCAGTGCTGCAACATGGAAAGATTGTAGAGCTAGAGTAGCAACATTGGTAGAAATGCAAAAAAGAAAGAGTGAAGTGGAAAGAAAGAATAACAACAATCAGTGTATCAGTAGGTGCTTCAGCCAGAATGGTGGAGGTAGGTGTAACAACAAATGAGATGGTCGGAAAAGAAAATGGTGTAACCATGTGAAAAACGACCATTGTGTAACAGTAGGGAAATTGGCCAACTTGTTGGAAAAGGGTGTAACAGCAGGGAAATCAACCAAGTTATCAGAAATGGGTGTAACAATAGTAAAATCAACCAATTTATCGAAAATGGGTGTAACAACAGGGAAATCAGCCAATTTATCGGAAATGGTTGTAACAGTAGTAAAATCGACCAATTTATCGAAAATGGGTGTAACAGCAAGAAAATCGACCAATTTATCGGAAATGGGTATAACAGCAAGGAAATCGGCCAATTTATCGGAAATGGGTGTAACAACAGTAAAATCAGCCAATTTATCGGAAACGGGTGTAACAACAGTAAAATCGGCCAATTTATCGGAAATGGGTGTAACAATAGGGAAATCGGTCGAACGTTGCATCACTTAGTTTTTAGGAAGTTTGTCAACTTCCATAAACTAATCGTTTGACTCCTTTCTTTTTCCTGTACTCAACCTTGTTGTTCATCAATTCACCTGCACACACATAACTGCCTAATACCCTTCAAGGCTGAATTTATTAGCATAGTAAAAAAAAAATCAAACAAAAACAGAGAAATTCAAATTTTGTCGAGTTTATTTATATACAAGGTCTAAGCAAAATAAGTCCTAAGGTTCAGAAGGGGAAGGATCAAGCTCCTTTCCTTTTAAGAATTGATAACCTGTATTGGTTGTACATCTAGATTTGAATTCTTCCTTGGACAATGGACACTGATACAGGCACAAGCGATGACCATTTGCATGTAACTGTGTATTGGATCCATCAATAGTGATCAACTTGACTGTCCCGTTGGGAAAAATAGTGTCTACCTCATAAGGTCCTAGCCATCATGTACGCAGCTTACCCTGAAATTCTTTAAAGCATGAATCATACAATAGAGCCCAATCTCCTTTCTGGAATAATTTCTTCTTGATGACTTGGTCATGCCATTTTGTTCTTTGTTGTTGAATCAACAAGGTATGATGAATAGCGTCCAAATGGTTTTCATCAAGCTCATTGAGCTATTGTAGTCTGGCCTTCTATGCCATAGTCAAATCAAGGTTGACTGCTGATGCAGTTCTTAAGGTTTTGATTTTGAATTTAATGGGAAAAACAGGGCTTTTTCCATATACCAGCTCATAAGGAGAAAAACCAGTTGTGTTTCTCCAAGTAGTTCGGTAAGCCCATAGAGATTCATGCAATCTGTTTGTCCAATATCGACGATTTTCTCTCATTGTTTTAGTAAGAATGGATCATATAACTTTGTTGGTACTTTCCACCTAGCCATTTCCTTGTGGATGGTATGGAGAAGCTATTCTATGTAAAACATGATATTTACTGAGTAGGGATTCAAGATTATGTGATGTGAAAGGGGTTCCTCCATCAGTTATTAATTATCTTGGAACTCTAAACCTAACAAATACATCTTCAAACAAGAATGCTAAGTTAGATTCTTCTGAGGCCCTAATGAGTGCTTTCGCCTCGACCCACTTGGTCATGTAATCTGTACAGACCAATATATACACTTTTTTATTAGAAGGTGGGTTAATGGGCCCTATGAAATCCATGGCCCATCTCTCAAAAGGCTCTAACACTACCTGAGGCTAGAGAGGCATCTCATCCCTATGATTTGGTTGACCCATTTGTTGGCAACTGTCACAAGTTTGAACGTATTTCTTGGCATCTTGAAATATGGTGGGCCAAAAATAGCCCATCCTTAAAATTTTATGCCCGGTCCTTTTATCAACAAAATGACCCCCACAAGGGCCATCATGGAAAGCTTCCAGCAGATCATACACTTCATCATCCCTTAAACATCTCCTAATTTCTTGATCCAGGCCTATGTAGAAAAGGTATCCTCATATCCAACTATACCGAGCACTCTTCTGAATAATCTTCCTTCTTTCTCGAGGATATAGATGGGGGGGTACCTTCCCCACAACCAAATAATTAGAAATGTCTACATACCAAGGTGAGTGAGAATATGTTGCAAACAAATGTTCATCTGGAAAGGAATCATCAACAGGTAAATTATCATCATTTATATGTAATCTTGAGAGAAAATCAGCAACCACATTTTCTTTTCCTGGTCTATCTACTATGGTGATGTCAAATTCTTGTAGTAGTAACAACCATATTGTTACTCGGGCATTAGTAATAGGTTTATTCATCAGATATTTAATTGTTGTATGATCAGTATGAATAAAAGTAGGATAACCAGTGACATAATGCATGAATTTATTGATTGCATAAACTACTGCTAAGAATTCTCTTTTAGTAACTGTATAATTTAATTCAGCAAGAACCATGTTCTTACTGATATAGTAGATAGCATAGGGCTCTTTGTCTTCCTGTTGCCCCAATACTACACCAATTGCAGTATCTGAGGTGTATGAAGAAATGTGAAACGATAGAGCCCAGTTGGGCCTTCTCAAAATGGGAGCTGTGGACAATTTCTATTTCAGATCTGTAAAAGACAATTCACATTTATCAGTGCAACGAAAGTCAACATCTTTTGTTAATAGAAAAAACAAGGGGGGAAGCAAGTTTGGAATTTTTTTTAATGAATCTCCTGTAATATCCAACATGTCCTAAAAAACTTCTTAACTCTTTCTGAGTTGACGGAGTTGGAATGTCCAAAATTACCTAGATTTTGGCTGGGTCTACCTGAATTCCTGCATAAGAAATGAAGTGTCCCAACACTACACCCTCGCTCATCATCATATGGCAATTTTATGTACTTAAAGAAAGATGAGACTATATACATCTTTTGAGAAATTTTTCCAGATTAGTCAAAGCTTCATCGAAATCAATGCCATAAGGTGTAAAGTCATCCATGAATATCTCCATACAGTCATTCACCATATCAGAAAAAATACCAATTACAACTCTCTGGAAAGTGGTTGGTGCATTACACAAGGCAAATGGGAGAACCTTGTAGGAAAATGTACCCCAAGAGCTGGTAAAGGTGGTTTTATCTTGGTCCTGTGGAGTAATTTTTATTTTCTTATAGCCATTGAATCCATCTAAGAAAGAGAAAAAAAAAATCCCAACTAGGTTGTCTAGAACGTGATCAATAAATGGAAGAGCAAAATGATCCTTCTGTGTGACTTTATTCAGGGCTCTATAGTCAACACACACTCTCCATTTTCCATTATTTTTAGGAACAATAACCAACGGTGAGACTCACTCACTGTCTGATATAGGGTAAATGAAATTAGCATTGAGAAGTTTCTGGAGTTCCTCCTTAACAATTTCTTTAAGGTTTGGGTTCATCCTCCTTTGGGGTTGGAAAATGGGTTGGCATTCTTCTTTAATGTATATATGGTGGGTGCATAGCTCAGAGGAAATTCCTTTCATATACATGTAATCCCAAACAAATGCTTCCTTATGTTAAATCATTAATTTAATCAATCGACGAGTTTCGATAGTGGATAGATCGAGATTGATGTTCAAGGTTTTTCTAGGTTCAATTTCTACAACGATGCTCTTAGAAATGACTTTAGGAAATAATTCAGTTGTTTCTGTTTCATCATATGCTATTACATCGTTTTTTGTTACATTGTTTGCTGTTACAACTAAATCATTTTGATTTTCAATGGTTTATGAGGACATTTCTAAGCTCATCTCTCCCTAGACGATGGGGTCAAAGACTCTAATCAATCGATGGTGCGTGTTCCATGTAAAAACAAAGGAGTCACAGATAAAGTAGTTGATTAATTCTTCCTATGTCTTTTCTTTGAAACTCAGGGATTTGCCTATGGTTAGCACAGGCAAAGCACTTTCATCCTCAGTGTCCATCCATAAAGAATTTTCAGGTTCTGCACTGGGTGTAGCATGAGGATAGAGGGTCAGTTTTTTTGTGTCATAACCATCAGATATGGTCATGGAAGAGGATCTACAACCAATGAAAGAATCAATTGTAGCTAACCATGGTCTTCCCAGAATTATAGGGTGGCCCCCTAGACGGGCTTTGGGTTGCAAAACGACAAAATCAGTAGGATACTCCCATGAATTCACTGAAATTACTAAATCATCAATTACTCCTTCTGGTAGTATGGTAGAATGATCGGCTAATTCTAGAATAGTAGGAGTAGGTCGGACTTGTGTTCTGAGTTGCAAAAATTGTGTATTTTCTATTGGCATGATGTTAATTTCCGCCCCTAAGTCGACTAACACATGGTGAATATATGTCTATCCAATTTTGACAGTGACTATAGGGTTTCCTGGGTCACCATATTTAATAGGTGGGGTTTTGCCTAACATCAGTTCAGATAAATCCCCCACTACATGCACTGTGAGGGGGTCCCTAGGTTTTCATTCAAGTCTTTTTATACACAGATCTCTTACAATCTTGGAATAAATAGGGACATCTCTTATCGCTTGCAATAGTGGAATATTAACGTGTAGATTTTGCAATTCTCCTAAGAGATTGAAAGATGGTAATTCCACAGGTTTGGTAATTGTTAGTCTTTCAGGGAATGGTGGGTTTGTTGACTGTATAATGGGTTGATCAATTTATTCTATATGAGCAGATGATCTTTCCCCTGATTCCTTGTCTGATTATGAAGATGGATCGTCTTTAATTATTGGCTCGACTATTCTCCCTAATCTTAATTTGATTTCATCACAAGGCATAGGAGTAATAGATAAGGATGGAACATTGTGTATATATATGTTCTGAACGAACTTATTATTTGGGTTTGGGTTAGGTTGCACAAGCATCTAAGGTCGTAAGGGAGGATTGTTCGGTGGGGCATTAGGAGGTAAATGTAGTTGTTGCTGCTGGTACTGGGGTTGGAACTGTTGTTGATAAAGGTTCGGTTGGTGATGGTTTTGATAATTGAGTTGTTGTTGAGGGCCTCTCCAATATGGGTTCCATTGTCCATGTTGATTCTTTTCATGGGGCATAGGTAACCATGCATTGGGATATTGATAAGGGGGTGTCATATAATGTGGAGAGGGGGCATTCGTCTGGCCATATAGTGGCTGATTGTTCCAATAATTAAGTGTTGTAGGAGAGAATTGAGAGTTCATACCTTGACCTCTTGGCTTCCATTTTCTCCTTTGTGTTATTAGATAGACAACCTCTACTTCCTCATTAGTTGCCTTCATTGATTCTTTTACTCCTAGTAGAGAGGGACACTGGTCAGTAGCATGATCTAATTCACAAATAAGACATACCTGGACACTGTTCAATGGGCACTCCCTTGGTGGAAGTTTCTTTTTACATTTCGGATAGAAAATTCACAATTCTTTCTCTGATTCTGCTTGTTTTTGCTTGACCTGCAAAGTGTCCATTTGTGAAGCAAAAGAGTTAATCATCTCCTTTTTGAAATTTTCTAATAGATTACCTATTTTTTCTTTTGTTTCTCCTCCATTGGCTGATTTTTGTACCCTTGAAAAAGTGGTATCCTTGGTAGTTGACCTATTCTTTGTAGATCCTCGAGAACATCTTTTAAAGAGGTCTACAATGTCCTCATAGGATTCCTTAGATACATATCCCTTGCCAAGCATATTCAACATATCTAAACAATCTTCTCTAACTCCTTTTAGAAAAATAGTTTTCAGAATGTTCTTACTCACATCCGGATGTCCAGACCTTTGTAGATTATACTGGAGTCGTTCCACAAAATCTTCAAGGGTCTCATCCTCCTTCTGAGACATCTTGAACAATTCCTCTCTTTTTTCTCTTGTTAAACAATAGTCTTGGTACTTGTTTAGGAAATGCTGCCTCATTTGTACCCATGTTGAAATGTTCTCTCCTCCAAGGCTCATAAACCATCTTAACGCATTATCGTTCAATGTAGCTGGAAACAGTTTAAGCTTTTGTGCAGTGGTAGTGTAGTCATAGCTTCTACACAAAATGTCAAATTCAAATAGAAACTCATCCAGATCTTCAGTAGACAATCCATGAAAATTTGGCAGAGCTGAGAGAGGTATGTTTTTCATAGGAGCCATCCCTCATGTGGGAACATCAGAAATAGGAAAAACAAGGGTAGAGATAGTATTTTCATTATTTACCTAATCTTCGCTGTTTTGTGGGTTCTCTTGGTGGAACTCTTCTTCATTATCCCCTTGATTTTCCATATTTTTTCTTTCTCTCCACTCAATACAAAAAGAGTCCCACTCTTCTTTAGTGACTATCCGACCGTTGATTTGATAAACCGCTTCTTCTGGATTTTCCTTGTTTTGAGCTATACTTCCTTGATCTTCAATGTTCTCTAGTGTTGCTTGCTGATTTGTTGGTGACAAATATTCAACTTCGAATTCAACTTCAAATCTAGCCCTTGATGAAAATGATGTTTCAAGAAGAGGTAGTTCTGATGACTGAGGATTACATCTTCTTAGAGGATTTGCAGGGTGAAAAATAGATCCTGAAGAAGAATCTGCTCTGGCTATAATCTCATCAACAAAGGTTTGCCTTCCTAGTGTAGGATTTCTTCCTCCACGTCCTCTCATACCTGTAGGGTTAGTATTTTGGGGGATACGGCCTCACATTCCTTGATTCATGCAGACTAATCATTCCTTAGAAAGAAAACTAATGTGCTTACAAAAATCTATAATTATCTCCCCCGGCAACGGCGCCAAAATGTTGGGCACTTTAATTGTCTAAATGAATAGGAAATTAAGGTGTTCAATATAAATTGTCAACCCAGGGAAGTCTGTTGTTTCAAGATAATTGTGCACAATCTATGCTAGATTATGGAAGAAACACTAATCTAATTGTAGTAGGGAAGTTTTAAAAGAAACAAAAATTATTACTAACACAATTATGTTGATACATATGGAGTTCTACAGAATTGAAATCATAGTTGAAATCTAAACTGATGAGTGTATAAGAATCCTAGATTACCTACTCTAATCTAAATTTCTATTTTACTTTTGAAGGAAGAAGTTCTCTACTAATTGCAGAAATAAATCTACTTATTGCAAGAAAGTAATTCACACTTTTATTTTCTTTTACTTGGAAACAAGATTTTAATCTAATGAAGAAAAAGGGAAAGTAGTTCTCCAACGGTGTTCAACAATCGACTTTTAATTCTCATGAGACAGATTTATGCACATCTAACAGGAAGGAACTAGATTGTAACAACAATTGTATTCTAGAATTGTTTAACAGATAAATCATTCACATTAAAACAACTATTCTAAAATTCAAAATAGAGGGCAATTTGTGAGGAAGGTGGGCCCTTTCCTTCTCACTGAATCCTCTCAAAGAAATAGGCTACAGTCTACTAAAGAAATTCAATCCACTCTTTTATTGATTTTCCAAAATGTTTGTGTACAATAAGCTTTACTTTACTTCACTTTCTCACAGCAACAAATCCGTCCCTCTGATTACAAAAGATCTGCCTTTTAAAGTCAGAGTCATTTAGTTAAAACAAAATCAGAATAACCTTGAGAATCCCTAATTCTCAAGCTGTTCGTATGATATCATTAATACAAGATATAGAACTAATATTGTAAGTTAAAACATGTAACAATAGGTGTAATAGCTTTGAAGATCAATGGCATTTGTTGCAGCAGTCGTGTAAAAGAAAAATCAGTGGCACCTATTGCAGCAGTCGTGTAATAGCTTCCAGGATTGGCGCATAGCTGTAACAGCTTCCAAGATTGGCGCATAGCTGTAACAACTTCCAAGATTGGCGCATAGCTATCACAGTTGGTGTAACAGCAGTGACCATTCTTTAAGACTTGGTTGTTCTATACATTTCGATCATTATTTGAATCATTTTATGGGTAAAACATGTGAACGTTACCAATCAAACATGCTAAGTAAATGAAAATATAAAAGCAAGATAAATTATTCATACCTTGGGAAAAATAAGGTCTTAGCACGCATTATAGTAGGCATTAGCTTAGTGATGATAAGGTTGAATGGGAAAAAGATGTCATGAAAAAGGGACATTTTTGGGTCCTAACACAACTCATATCAAAGTGGTCTCGGAGCTTGTGATTGTCTAGAGACTCATAGTCTAACAAAAGGATCTGTGAAATGATGAGAATTTCTACAAGAATTAAGAACATTTAAGGCTAGAATATCCAACATCAACGAATTTGTAAGGGAAAAAGAAATACCTTCCTTCTAAAAGAAAGTTGAAGAAAATACATATTGTATGACTTGGGAGAATAGAAAATATTTGGAAATTGAGTGCCACTAGTGATTCATTGATGGAAAATAAAATGTGTTAATTTTAAAATTTCTTGATATTATAAAGGAAATAAAAGGTGTTGAAATATTGGTCAATATTGAGAGAGGGGGTGAATCAGTATTGCTTCTTCTTTTAAAATTTTAATAATTATTAATTAGCAAATTAATTAATCATAACAATTGATCAACAAGAATGTACTGAATACATAAATTTAAATATAACAATAACAAGTACAAGTTATGATTGTGTGAGAGACACCAATCTCTCTTATTCTAAGCACCAACTCAAGGAGACACCAATCCCCTGGTTTTAGAGCACCAACTCCCTTGTTTCAAAGAACCAACTTTAGGAAGAACCACCTACCTTATTTTAGAGCACCAAATATAGGAAGCACCAACTCCCTTGTGAAACATAATTTAACCTGCAGAGGACTT
>SNQJ01S0057474.1:43483-66307 GCA_010110895.2 Picea sitchensis
TTACAATGGAACCTAAAAAGGAAATTAATGTGCTCTAAATACAAGAAGAAAGGGTCAAATATAGTGCTTCAATAGAATACTACAGGTGTCAAAGATCTCATGTAAAAACATCAACAAGGGGGATGATTGACAGATCCTTCGTTACTTAGTACTTGAAAAATCTTGTTATAAAATTTATAGTCATTGTCATCCATTCTCAAGTGAATGAAATAAAGGCCAAATGATCGTCTCTCAAGGCATATAAGATATTTTATGAGAATTTCCTCCAAGAAGGTGTGAGAAAAATCATCAGAGATCTCATTATGATCGTAAGATCATTGGATCAAAGTCTCAAATATTGTTGGATCATCCTAAAGTATTAAGTGTTGCGACTTGCTGCAACTCCATGCTACAAGATTAGTGTTGCAACTAGATGCAATTCCCATGTTGCAACTCCATGGTACAATATTAGTGCTTCTGAAGTGGATACTTCATTTGGAAAGTTTAAAAGGTGGATTTTTGGCATAGGGGCAGACCCAGGGTTCAATGCTTCAACAGTGCACCAACAAAACCCTAACTACTGTCCCTTTCGACAACACCTGTGAAGCAGATGAAGTCTCACCCGAGGTAGAGGCAGGGGTGGTTACAAGACTCAGGTGTTTGCAACCTTAGCTAGGACACAGATCTATGATTCTAACATTTAGCAAACACTTTAGCATAGATCATTCATTAGTATTTAACCCTCATGGCACTCCGCAGATGGCGCAGAGCACTGCAACATTCACTTAGATCTAGGTTAAGTTAGCACTTAGCAACAACAAAATAGTTCTAGCACTCAGCACTTTCGTATATGTCAGATCTACACCCATACATATAAGAAGCACAAAGCAAAATAGATCTATCTAATTATATCATAGCAAAGCACATAGCATAATCACATCAAAGCACAACACATGGGAAGAGACAAACACATTAGGTCGAGGCACCAAACACAACACACAGGTTTACCGTGGTTCACCCCCACCCTAGGGATACGTCCACAAAGTCTTCTTATTTTTTATTAGCTTTGGTCAATCTGATTACAACACAGAGCTCAAACTTGTAATCCGCATAGGACAGGAGATCTGTGTGCACCTCGCCAGATCCTCCTTCCCCAAGTAGATCTAGCACAGAGCCTTCTTACAATCTGTGCACTCAACACTTACAACACTTGCACTCATCTCTGCAAGTCGGTCACACAGTATACACAAAGCCTTTACTAGCACTTAGCTTATCGACCTCTCTTACATTGCCTAGCTACTTATTTATACTTTAAAAAATACGCCTAAACATGGGTAAACCCATGGGCCGACATCCCATACACATTACATTATCCCCCAAAACCCAAAAAGGACCCAAGAAAGGGGTCTAGCTTCCACAATCTCTGCTTTGCGTTGCGCTTCATCTTTGACAAGCTATCGAAGCTCCAAAAACGGTCAAATATGACCAAGTGTTTCCTCAAACTTGGTCAAGGGCCAACAGGCCCCCAACACTCACCTGTGACTCGTCCCGAGTCACTTAGATCTGGGTAAAGTTGCCTCAAAGGTATCGAGCTGCTTCGACTTGTCTATGTGCTACTACTTCCTGCTCAACGAACTCCTGAAAAACCACTTCGTTGATAGGCCCTTCCAGTTCCTACTCGACTGTAACAACTATTTGTTCCAACAATGTTCCTTGGCCTTCAATTTCTTCAAACAGTATACAGGCCTCCTCCTGGCTTGGCTGGAGTTTCTGGGTGACTTCCATCACTCTGTTCTGCATGGTAAGAACAATTTGTTGGGAAGTTTGATGTTCTTGGGATCTCTTCATCCTCTCAATAGGTGGCAGGAGCTTGAGCCGTGCCTGCACTATATCTTTGTGCTGCTTCACTTCCTGGAGTTGGGACTCCAGTTTCTTCAACTCTGGGTCTTCATATAGTTGCTCATATATCTACGTGCTTTTGTTACTTAGCTTCTTGAATTCTGCAACAAGTTTTATAATCCTCTCGAATGCACTCTGAGCATCTGATTCTCGCTGTTCACGCACTTCTTGCAGAGTCTATGGTATGGTCTAAAGATCTAGTTCCACGACCCTTTGTTGAAGCTACTGAATAAATTTAGCTAGCTTCATCAGTTGACGCTCTATGGGCTCTTCAACCTTTTTATCTAAGTAGGTCACAGAGAAAAATGCTATGTTGACTACTTCTTCAATTCCGATCTACTTCGCGAGCAGCTGCTCTTTCTCTTTTTGGACCTTCTCTTGGTCTTCTTCAAAATTTTCTTGGAGAGCATTCTTCTCTTGTTTCACTGCTTGACGTTGCTCAATAATTTCTTCCAGTGCCTTCTTGAGGGCCTGGGTGGCTTGTTCTTTTTCTTCCTGAGCACGTCAAAGGCATACTTTGACTGTATCAACAATCTTGCGGAGTTGGACTGATTCATATCCTTATTTAGTTGTTCCTTCTGGCAGAGGCATAGTAGAGATTGCTTGGCTAGATTGGAGTTTCTGCTGTACTACTTGGAGCGCGATCTCAATCTAGCTATACATTTGTTCCTACTTCGCTTCTTGCTTCTCTATTATTTCCTTTGAATCATCATTGACCACTGCAACAATGAAATCAAAGTCATCCAATGTGAGGGCAGTTCACATCTTAGTTACAGGGGTTCTTGGTTTCTTTTTGGAGGAAGACTCCAGAGGTGAAACCTTCCTTTTCTTAGATGAGTTTTCTTTGTCCCTAGGTGGCAGTACTTCAACTTGTTGTTGCTCATATTCTGCACCTTCTTCATCATCACCTTCTTTGTCTGGTGTAATGGAAGTCATCCTTACAAATCTGCTATCTATATCCTGAACCTCTTCGGGCTTCTTCGCCTCCTTTGTCTTCTTTGTTCTACTGGGCCTAGGTGTATCTTGCACCTACTGTCGATGTCTAAAATTTTTACGGGGTCTACTGAAACAAGGAGGTTCACCGACCATTCCTTGGTGATCTCTTCCAAGTCTTCTTCTGTCATCTTATAGTAGGACTGGAGTTGTTCTTGGTGCTCATTAGCGCGTGGGGTTAGGTATATAAAATGGCAATCCACTCTAAAATTTATTAGAGGTCAGAATCTCTGTAAAGTGTTCGAGTTTATGCATGGTTCACTCCTTATGGATGCTTTCAGTTGATTATAATATACATGGAAAATGACATTTGATTGCAATTGCTTGCTCATGTCGTTTGAGTACCACAAGGTACTGAACTTCGCAGCTAGTGGCTCAAAAGGGTCAAGGTCCAGGAAAGTTGCACCTTCTGGTAGCTCCCATGCAACAAAGGTGATCAGTATCAGGAGCCAGCTAAAATGGAATTTGTGCCCCTAATCCTGAGCTTCTCTACAGTCAATCTCCAGTTGATTCACTAGGTACTTCACCCAGTTCATCTGTAGTCCCTCTGTGCACTTTCCTGTGAGGTCAACTACGAAGCCTGATACTTTTGTTGGTCAATTCTTATGTACCATATTCTCTATGATTAGTTGGCATGCGAGGCACACTGTGCCACTTTCAATAGAAGCTACCTTGTAGCCTCTCGTGCCTTTCTCAACATCACCATAGGTCTCTTTTATCTTCTGCACAAGAGCAAGGTCTGCGATCTTTCCAGGATAGTACTCATGGGGATTAGGGCCTTGCATGCTAAGCCCAATGATCCTATTGATCAACGTCGGATAAACAGTTATGCGAAGGTCCAACCATAGGTATCCTCCATGGTAACTTGCTAGCAGTAACTTTACACAAGAATTCACCTCCTGGTGTCTACCAAAGTGTGATATTTTCATAACGTTTAGAAGAGTAGACTCTGCAAGGTTCATTGTCCATTGCTACAGGATGAGCTTCGATTTCTTTCCCTTAGTTCATGTCAAGTACTTATATGGGGAAAGCATGCTATAAAATTTATGGTCCCCCAGGTTGAAGTCACAAAACTTCAACAATGTAACCTTGTCTTGATCTGCGCGATAGGTGCGTACTCCCTTCGGTAAATATGCAGTTATTAGGGTATATTCAAAATCTCTAGGGACACTCTCCCTGTTAATCTCACTACTCAGAGGGGGTATGTAAGCTGGTAGAATGGATGGCACTAACTTCATGTTGGCTATGTTGTCCTTATGCTTATTTCTCCTCTCTGCGCCAGCTCGAGATGTTCTAGCTCGAGAAGTCGACGAGGAGGCTTGCACTCCTCTCATCGATGAGGCTTGGACTCCTGTGGACATTCTTCTTTCCGATAAGACTCTCTCATTCATTAAATAGAGAAGGAATTTTGTGATGGATTCCTCAAGCATGGTGAGATCGTCGGACATACTCACTCAAGAAAGATAAGTGGGGTCACGATGATCTCAAAACATTGTACTAGGGTGAACGATCTTCTTGCAATGATCAATGTATAAAATTATGAGTTCTACAGGCCTTGAGTTTTCATTTGGAAAAAGTGTTCTTCGTGCGCAACGTGACGAGCTAAATAGGAAATTCATCAACTATCTCGTTGCAATGGGTATGAAGCTTTCGTGAACATTGATCCATTCATTATGGTGCGGTCCAATGGTCTGGTGGTGATCCTTTAATTATTTTCTATCCGTTTAGGGTAGAATTTGAATAGGTATATCGATCCAATGGCTATATTGTTGTGCCATGGCGAAGTTCCAGATGTCGTTGTTCTGATATCTCGGCGAAGCTCAATTCTTGCAATTTTTCCTTTTGCGAAGTTTCCTCCAGAACCTTCTATAACTTTTCAATCTTGTCTCTCTTCTTACTTAGCTTCCTAGCCTTCTTCCCAGTGAGCTTTGTCTTGGTCATCCTTTTTCCATTCTAAGTCTTATCTTCTCTTGACATAGTCACTTCGTGTTGTTGAGGTTCTTTCTTTAGATCCAAGGGTAATACTCCTTCATCATATGGATTAGGTATTTCGGTCTTCTATGGTTCCTCTAACATTCTTATAGCTTCGACATACAGGTCCCTAGTGTTCAACAACTGAGATCTGTTCTCTTGTTCTTCCATCAAGTAGGCGATCCTTCTAGTCATAAATTCCATGAGTTCTTTCTTCTTCTGTTCTAGGGCTTCCTTTTCTTATTTTCTCCGGATCTAGTCTTTTTCAATCCAGATCTTGCCTAACAAAGCTGTAAATGGGGCACGGTCCTCAATAAATCTAATGAATTCAAACTCTTCCTCTGTCGAAGCTCCATGGGTACGCATAACTATCTAGGTAATTCTGCCACATAGGGTTACCATTTTTCCTTTAAACAACCCTATTCTTCCTAGTGAAGGAACCATAACAAGCCTTCCTAGGGTTTCCCAAGTACTTTATGTCGTAATGTTCATCTGTGTTCCCTCATATAGAGCACAGTCAATGTCGAAGTCTCCTATTCTCACTTCGATTTTCTCATTTTCTTTGAAGATCTCTGACAAACTGACATCTTTATGTTCATCCAGGGTTTCTTTCATTTTCAGTAACATAATCTCTTATTCTTTCTGGGGTTCTTCTATAATATTAGTCTCTTGACCTTGCTCCATATTCATCTTTTCAAGTCTAGTAATCATTCTAGGGAAATCCAGTACTTCATGGTCCATAGCCTTACAACAGAGGAAACTAGGGCTTTTCCCAGGGCATTCCTTAGCAATATGTCCTGGTCTTCTGCAACTATAACAAAGAGTTAATCCTCTCTTTCTCTTCCATGATCCCCAACTTCTCTTGTACTGCACGCTAGGATCATGATGGCTAGCCTGCAAAAATTTCTTTCTAGGATCCTGCATCCATTGGTTAGTCCAAAAATTCTTTCTATGCATAGGTATAACATATCTTTCATTATTCTTATCAGATCTATTCATATCAAACGTTCTTTCATCTAACAATGCCCTAGTTTTCAAGCTAGGACAAAATCTATCAAGCATACCTAAATCCATACTTTAGAAAAAAAAAAATTCACTTCTTTTACTTCTATAGATTACGAAGCTTCCAGATCTAAGAACTTTTAACTATTCTTACCTTTATCAAAGCACATAGCTTATAGATCTTACCTCTTTCTATAGATCTGACTTAGAAACTTCCACTTTAACCTTTCTTAGAGCACAAAGCATTCAGATTTGACTTCTTTTCTTCAGATATGTCCTTCCTTCTTCATCACAGAGGTTTTTAGATCAAGTGGATCACTGTGCACTAGGGCACAAGTCTAGGCACAGAGATTTTACAATTTCAGGACGAACTTTATGCACAAAGCTACTTATTCCTTAGTTCCTAGAAATCACAGTTTCAAGTCCCGACAATGGAACCATTTGTTGGCACAGGGGCAGACCCTAGGTTCAATGCTTCAACAATGTACCAACAAAACCCTAACTACCGGCCCTTTCGACAACACCTATGAAGCAGATGAAGACTCACTCGAGGTAGAGGGAGGGGTGGTTGCAAGACTCAGGTGTCTGCAACCTTAGCTGGGACACAGATCTGTGGTTCTAACACTTAGAAAATGCTTTAGCATAGATCATTCATCAGTATTTAACCCTCATGGCACTCCGTAGATGGCGCAGATCACCGCCACATTCACTTAGATCTAGGTTAAGTTAGCACTTAGCAATATTAAAATAGGTCTAGCACTCAGCACTTTCATATATGTTAGATCTACACCCATACATCTAAGAAGCACAAAGAAAATCACATCTATCTAAGTATATCATAGCAAAGCACATAGCATAATCACATCAAAGCACAACACATGGGAAGAGAAAAACACATTAGGTCGAGGCACCGATCACAACACATAGGTTTACCATGGTTCACCCCCACCCTGGGGCTACGCCCACAAAGTCTTCTTCTTCTTTATTAGCTTTGGTCAATCTGATTACAGCACATAGCTCAAACTTGTACTCTGCATAGGATAGGATATCTGCGCGCACCTCTCCAGATCCTCCTTCCCCAAGTAGATCTAGCACAAAGCCTTCTTACAATCCATGCACTCAACACTTACAACACTTGCACTCAACTCTGCAAGTCGGTCACATAGTATACACAAAGCCTTTACTAGAAATTAGCTTATTGGCCTCTCTTACATTGCCTAGCTACTTATTTATACTTTACAAAATAGGCCTAAACATGGGTAAACCCATGGGATGACATCCCATACCCATTACATTATCCCCCAAAACCCAAAAAGGACCCAAGAAAGGGGTCTAGCTTCCACGATCTTTGCTTCACGTTGCGCTCCATCTTTGACAAGTTGTCAAAGCTCCAAAAATGGTCAAATATGACCAAGTGTTTCCTCAAACTTGGTCAAGGGCCAACACGGATGCAACAATAAATCTAGGAAAGTTTCCTTCAAAGAACCTCATGTACTATCCACCTCACACATTTTCTGGGGAAATGGCTTCTTTTGGCTAATTGAGCATGTCCTACACAAACCCATGTTGTAGAATTTTAAAATTCGTTTACATCACTCCATAATCATCGTACTAAAATCGTTGTCTGATTTGTATGTCTTTTTAAATTGAAATCAATTAATAAAAAAAAAACAACATTTTTGTTAATTAAATGAAGAGGTGCAATGTTTTATTATTAAAAAGACACATTGGTTCATTTGCTCTTTTACAAAAAGACACATTGTTTCAATATCATATACCTCTTGAGAGACTATATAAACAGAGAAAAATGGTAAGAAGGAAAGTGTATTTGCAGTCCACATCAGAAGATCAAAAGAAGGGGCAAAGTCCAAGAAAAAAACTACAAACATTTTATGTAGTGAGGGTGGTAGGGAGGAGCTTGAGAGGATCGAAGTCCTCTGCAGGTTAAATTATGTTTCACAAGGGAGTTGGTGCTTCCTATATTTGGTGCTCTAAAATAAGGTAGGTGGTTCTTCCTAAAGTTGGTTCTTTGAAACAAGGGAGTTGGTGCTCTAAAACCAGGGGATTGGTGTCTCCTTGAGTTGGTGCTTAGAATAAGAGAGATTGGTGTCTCTCACACAATCATAACTTGTACTTGTTATTGTTATATTTAAATTTATGTATTCAGTACATTCTTGTTGATCAATTGTTATGATTAATTAATTTGCTAATTAATAATTATTAAAATTTTAAAAGAAGAAGCAATACTGATTCACCCCCTCTCTCAATATTGACCAATATTTCAACACCTTTTATTTCCTTTATAATATCAAGAAATTTTAAAATTAACACATTTTATTTTCCATCAATGAATCACTAGTGGCACTCAATTTCCAAATATTTTCTATTCTCCCAAGTCATACAATATGTATTTTCTTCAACTTTCTTTTAGAAGGAAGGTATTTCTTTTTCCCTTACAAATTCGTTGATGTTGGATATTCTAGCCTTAAATGTTCTTAATTCTTGTAGAAATTCTCATCATTTCACAGATCCTTTTGTTAGACTATGAGTCTCTAGACAATCACAAGCTCCGAGACCACTTTGATATGAGTTGTGTTAGGACCCAAAAATGTCCCTTTTTCATGACATCTTTTTCCCATTCAACCTTATCATCACTAAGCTAATGCCTACTATAATGCGTGCTAAGACCTTATTTTTCCCAAGGTATGAATAATTTATCTTGCTTTTATATTTTCATTTACTTAGCATGTTTGATTGGTAACGTTCACATGTTTTACCCATAAAATGATTCAAATAATGATCGAAATGTATAGAACAACCAAGTCTTAAAGAATGGTCACTGCTGTTACACCAACTGTGATAGCTATGCGCCAATCTTGGAAGTTGTTACAGCTATGCGCCAATCTTGGAAGCTGTTACAGCTATGCGCCAATCCTGGAAGCTATTACACGACTGCTGCAATAGGTGCCACTGATTTTTCTTTTACACGACTGCTGCAACAAATGCCATTGATCTTCAAAGCTATTACACCTATTGTTACATGTTTTAACTTACAATATTAGTTCTATATCTTGTATTAATGATATCATACGAACAGCTTGAGAATTAGGGATTCTCAAGGTTATTCTGATTTTGTTTTAACTAAATGACTCTGACTTTAAAAGGCAGATCTTTTGTAATCAGAGGGACGGATTTGTTGCTGTGAGAAAGTGAAGTAAAGTAAAGCTTATTGTACACAAACATTTTGGAAAATCAATAAAAGAGTGGATTGAATTTCTTTAGTAGACTGTAGCCTATTTCTTTGAGAGGATTCAGTGAGAAGGAAAGGGCCCACCTTCCTCACAAATTGCCCTCTATTTTGAATTTTAGAATAGTTGTTTTAATGTGAATGATTTATCTGTTAAACAATTCTAGAATACAATTGTTGTTACAATCTAGTTCCTTCCTGTTAGATGTGCATAAATCTGTCTCATGAGAATTAAAAGTCGATTGTTGAACACCGTTGGAGAACTACTTTCCCTTTTTCTTCATTAGATTAAAATCTTGTTTCCAAGTAAAAGAAAATAAAAGTGTGAATTACTTTCTTGCAATAAGTAGATTTATTTCTGCAATTAGTAGAGAACTTCTTCCTTCAAAAGTAAAATAGAAATTTAGATTAGAGTAGGTAATCTAGGATTCTTATACACTCATCAGTTTAGATTTCAACTATGATTTCAATTCTGTAGAACTCCATATGTATCAACATAATTGTGTTAGTAATAATTTTTGTTTCTTTTAAAACTTCCCTACTACAATTAGATTAGTGTTTCTTCCATAATCTAGCATAGATTGTGCACAATTATCTTGAAACAACAGACTTCCCTGGGTTGACAATTTATATTGAACACCTTAATTTCCTATTCATTTAGACAATTAAAGTGCCCAACATTTTGGCGCCGTTGCCGGGGGAGATAATTATAGATTTTTGTAAGCACATTAGTTTTCTTTCTAAGGAATGATTAGTCTGCATGAATCAAGGAATGTGAGGCCGTATCCCCCAAAATACTAACCCTACAGGTATGAGAGGACGTGGAGGAAGAAATCCTACACTAGGAAGGCAAACCTTTGTTGATGAGATTATAGCCAGAGCAGATTCTTCTTCAGGATCTATTTTTCACCCTGCAAATCCTCTAAGAAGATGTAATCCTCAGTCATCAGAACTACCTCTTCTTGAAACATCATTTTCATCAAGGGCTAGATTTGAAGTTGAATTCGAAGTTGAATATTTGTCACCAACAAATCAGCAAGCAACACTAGAGAACATTGAAGATCAAGGAAGTATAGCTCAAAACAAGGAAAATCCAGAAGAAGCGGTTTATCAAATCAACGGTCGGATAGTCACTAAAGAAGAGTGGGACTCTTTTTGTATTGAGTGGAGAGAAAGAAAAAATATGGAAAATCAAGGGGATAATGAAGAAGAGTTCCACCAAGAGAACCCACAAAACAGCGAAGATTAGGTAAATAATGAAAATACTATCTCTACCCTTGTTTTTCCTATTTCTGATGTTCCCACATGAGGGATGGCTCCTATGAAAAACATACCTCTCTCAGCTCTGCCAAATTTTCATGGATTGTCTACTGAAGATCTGGATGAGTTTCTATTTGAATTTGACATTTTGTGTAGAAGCTATGACTACACTACCACTGCACAAAAGCTTAAACTGTTTCCAGCTACATTGAACGATAATGCGTTAAGATGGTTTATGAGCCTTGGAGGAGAGAACATTTCAACATGGGTACAAATGAGGCAGCATTTCCTAAACAAGTACCAAGACTATTGTTTAACAAGAGAAAAAAGAGAGGAATTGTTCAAGATGTCTCAGAAGGAGGATGAGACCCTTGAAGATTTTGTGGAACGACTCCAGTATAATCTACAAAGGTCTGGACATCCGGATGTGAGTAAGAACATTCTGAAAACTATTTTTCTAAAAGGAGTTAGAGAAGATTGTTTAGATATGTTGAATATGCTTGGCAAGGGATATGTATCTAAGGAATCCTATGAGGACATTGTAGACCTCTTTAAAAGATGTTCTCGAGGATCTACAAAGAATAGGTCAACTACCAAGGATACCACTTTTTCAAGGGTACAAAAATCAGCCAATGGAGGAGAAACAAAAGAAAAAATAGGTAATCTATTAGAAAATTTCAAAAAGGAGATGATTAACTCTTTTGCTTCACAAATGGACACTTTGCAGGTCAAGCAAAAACAAGCAGAATCAGAGAAAGAATTGTGAATTTTCTATCCGAAATGTAAAAAGAAACTTCCACCAAGGGAGTGCCCATTGAACAGTGTCCAGGTATGTCTTATTTGTGAATTAGATCATGCTACTGACCAGTGTCCCTCTCTACTAGGAGTAAAAGAATCAATGAAGGCAACTAATGAGGAAGTAGAGGTTGTCTATCTAATAACACAAAGGAGAAAATGGAAGCCAAGAGGTCAAGGTATGAACTCTCAATTCTCTCCTACAACACTTAATTATTGGAACAATCAGCCACTATATGGCCAGACGAATGCCCCCTCTCCACATTATATGACACCCCCTTATCAATATCCCAATGCATGGTTACCTATGCCCCATGAAAAGAATCAACATGGACAATGGAACCCATATTGGAGAGGCCCTCAACAACAACTCAATTATCAAAACCATCACCAACCGAACCTTTATCAACAACAGTTCCAACCCCAGTACCAGCAGCAACAACTACATTTACCTCCTAATGCCCCACCGAACAATCCTCCCTTACGACCTTAGATGCTTGTGCAACCTAACCCAAACCCAAATAATAAGTTCGTTCAGAACATATATATACACAATGTTCCATCCTTATCTATTACTCCTATGCCTTGTGATGAAATCAAATTAAGATTAGGGAGAATAGTCGAGCCAATAATTAAAGACGATCCATCTTCATAATCAGACAAGGAATCAGGGGAAAGATCATCTGCTCATATAGAATAAATTGATCAACCCATTATACAGTCAACAAACCCACCATTCCCTGAAAGACTAACAATTACCAAACCTGTGGAATTACCATCTTTCAATCTCTTAGGAGAATTGCAAAATCTACACGTTAATATTCCACTATTGCAAGCGATAAGAGATGTCCCTATTTATTCCAAGATTGTAAGAGATCTGTGTATAAAAAGACTTGAATGAAAACCTAGGGACCCCCTCACAGTGCATGTAGTGGGGGATTTATCTGAACTGATGTTAGGCAAAACCCCACCTATTAAATATGGTGACCCAGGAAACCCTATAGTCACTGTCAAAATTGGATAGACATATATTCACCATGTGTTAGTCGACTTAGGGGCGGAAATTAACATCATGCCAATAGAAAATACACAATTTTTGCAACTCAGAACACAAGTCCGACCTACTCCTACTATTCTAGAATTAGCCGATCATTCTACCATACTACCAGAAGGAGTAATTGATGATTTAGTAATTTCAGTGAATTCATGGGAGTATCCTACTGATTTTGTCGTTTTGCAACCCAAAGCCCGTCTAGGGGGCCACCCTATAATTCTGGGAAGACCATGGTTAGCTACAATTGATTCTTTCATTGGTTGTAGATCCTCTTCCATGACCATATCTGATGGTTATGACACAAAAAAACTGACCCTCTATCCTCATGCTACACCCAGTGCAGAACCTGAAAATTCTTTATGGATGGACACTGAGGATGAAAGTGCTTTGCCTGTGCTAACCATAGGCAAATCCCTGAGTTTCAAAGAAAAGACATAGGAAGAATTAATCAACTACTTTATCTGTGACTCCTTTGTTTTTACATGGAACACGCACCATCGATTGATTAGAGTCTTTGACCCCATCGTCTAGGGAGAGATGAGCTTAGAAATGTCCTCATAAACCATTGAAAATCAAAATGATTTAGTTGTAACAGCAAACAATGTAACAAAAAACGATGTAATAGCATATGATGAAACAGAAACAACTGAATTATTTCCTAAAGTCATTTCTAAGAGCATCGTTGTAGAAATTGAACCTAGAAAAACCTTGAACATCAATCTCGATCTATCCACTATCGAAACTCGTCGATTGATTAAATTAATGATTTAACATAAGGAAGCATTTGTTTGGGATTACATGTATATGAAAGGAATTTCCTCTGAGCTATGCACCCACCATATATACATTAAAGAAGAATGCCAACCCATTTTCCAACCCCAAAGGAGGATGAACCCAAACCTTAAAGAAATTGTTAAGGAGGAACTCCAGAAACTTCTCAATGCTAATTTCATTTACCCTATATCAGACAGTGAGTGAGTCTCACCGTTGGTTATTGTTCCTAAAAATAATGGAAAATGGAGAGTGTGTGTTGACTATAGAGCCCTGAATAAAGTCACACAGAAGGATCATTTTGCTCTTCCATTTATTGATCACGTTCTAGACAACCTAGTTGGGATTTTTTTTTTCTCTTTCTTAGATGGATTCAATGGCTATAAGAAAATAAAAATTACTCCACAGGACCAAGATAAAACCACCTTTACCAGCTCTTGGGGTACATTTTCCTACAAGGTTCTCCCATTTGCCTTGTGTAATGCACCAACCACTTTCCAGAGAGTTGTAATTGGTATTTTTTCTGATATGGTGAATGACTGTATGGAGATATTCATGGATGACTTTACACCTTATGGCATTGATTTCGATGAAGCTTTGACTAATCTGGAAAAATTTCTCAAAAGATGTATATAGTCTCATCTTTCTTTAAGTACATAAAATTGCCATATGATGATGAGCGAGGGTGTAGTGTTGGGACACTTCATTTCTTATGCAGGAATTCAGGTAGACCCAGCCAAAATCTAGGTAATTTTGGACATTCCAACTCCGTCAACTCAGAAAGAGTTAAGAAGTTTTTTAGGACATGTTGGATATTACAGGAGATTCATTAAAAAAAATTCCAAACTTGCTTCCCCCCTTGTTTTTTCTATTAACAAAAGATGTTGACTTTCGTTGCACTGATAAATGTGAATTGTCTTTTACAGATCTGAAATAGAAATTGTCCACAGCTCCCATTTTGAGAAGGCCCAACTGGGCTCTATCGTTTCACATTTCTTCATACACCTCAGATACTGCAATTGGTGTAGTATTGGGGCAACAGGAAGACAAAGAGCCCTATGCTATCTACTATATCAGTAAGAACATGGTTCTTGCTGAATTAAATTATACAGTTACTAAAAGAGAATTCTTAGCAGTAGTTTATGCAATCAATAAATTCATGCATTATGTCACTGGTTATCCTACTTTTATTCATACTGATCATACAACAATTAAATATCTGATGAATAAACCTATTACTAATGCCCGAGTAACAATATGGTTGTTACTACTACAAGAATTTGACATCACCATAGTAGATAGACCAGGAAAAGAAAATGTGGTTGCTGATTTTCTCTCAAGATTACATATAAATGATGATAATTTACCTGTTGATGATTCCTTTCCAGATGAACATTTGTTTGCAACATATTCTCACTCACCTTGGTATGTAGACATTTCTAATTATTTGGTTGTGGGGAAGGTACCCCCCCATCTATATCCTCGAGAAAGAAGGAAGATTATTCAGAAGAGTGCTCGGTATAGTTGGATATGAGGATACCTTTTCTACATAGGCCTGGATCAAGAAATTAGGAGATGTTTAAGGGATGATGAAGTGTATGATCTGCTGGAAGCTTTCCATGATGGCCCTTGTGGGGGTCATTTTGTTGATAAAAGGACCGGGCATAAAATTTTAAGGATGGGCTATTTTTGGCCCACCATATTTCAAGATGCCAAGAAATACGTTCAAACTTGTGACAGTTGCCAACAAATGGGTCAACCAAATCATAGGGATGAGATGCCTCTCTAGCCTCAGGTAGTGTTAGAGCCTTTTGAGAGATGGGCCATGGATTTCATAGGGCCCATTAACCCACCTTCTAATAAAAAAGTGTATATATTGGTCTGTACAGATTACATGACCAAGTGGGTCGAGGCGAAAGCACTCATTAGGGCCTCAGAAGAATCTAACTTAGCATTCTTGTTTGAAGATGTATTTGTTAGGTTTAGAGTTCCAAGATAATTAATAACTGATGGAGGAACCCCTTTCACATCACATAATCTTGAATCCCTACTCAGTAAATATCATGTTTTACATAGAATAGCTTCTCCATACCATCCACAAGGAAATGGCTAGGTGGAAAGTACCAACAAAGTTATATGATCCATTCTTACTAAAACAATGAGAGAAAATCGTCGATATTGGACAAACAGATTGCATGAATCTCTATGGGCTTACCGAACTACTTGGAGAAACACAACTGGTTTTTCTCCTTATGAGCTGGTATATGGAAAAAGCCCTGTTTTTCCCATTAAATTCAAAATCAAAACCTTAAGAACTGCATCAGCAGTCAACCTTGATTTGACTATGGCATAGAAGGCCAGACTACAATAGCTCAATGAGCTTGATGAAAACCATTTGGACGCTATTCATCATACCTTGTTGATTCAACAACAAAGAACAAAATGGCATGACCAAGTCATCAAGAAGAAATTATTCCAGAAAGGAGATTGGGCTCTATTGTATGATTCATGCTTTAAAGAATTTCAGGGTAAGCTGCGTACATGATGGCTAGGACCTTATGAGGTAGACACTATTTTTCCCAACGGGACAGTCAAGTTGATCACTATTGATGGATCCAATACACAGTTACATGCAAATGGTCATCGCTTGTGCCTGTATCAGTGTCCATTGTCCAAGGAAGAATTCAAATCTAGATGTACAACCAATACAGGTTATCAATTCTTAAAAGGAAAGGAGCTTGATCCTTCCCCTTCTGAACCTTAGGACTTATTTTGCTTAGACCTTGTATATAAATAAACTCGACAAAATTTGAATTTCTCTGTTTTTGTTTGATTTTTTTTTTACTATGCTAATAAATTCAGCCTTGAAGGGTATTAGGCAGTTATGTGTGTGCAGGTGAATTGATGAACAACAAGGTTGAGTACAGGAAAAAGAAAGGAGTCAAACGATTAGTTTATGGAAGTTGACAAACTTCCTAAAAACTAAGTGATGCAACGTTCGACCGATTTCCCTATTGTTACACCCATTTCCGATAAATTGGCCGATTTTACTGTTGTTACACCCGTTTCCGATAAATTGGCTGATTTTACTGTTGTTACACCCATTTCCGATAAATTGGCCGATTTCCTTGCTGTTATACCCATTTCCGATAAATTGGTCGATTTTCTTGCTGTTACACCCATTTTCGATAAATTGGTCGATTTTACTACTGTTACAACCATTTCCGATAAATTGGCTGATTTCCCTGTTGTTACACCCATTTTCGATAAATTGGTTGATTTTACTATTGTTACACCCATTTCTGATAACTTGGTTGATTTCCCTGCTGTTACACCCTTTTCCAACAAGTTGGCCAATTTCCCTACTGTTACACAATGGTCGTTTTTCACATGGTTACACCATTTTCTTTTCCGACCATCTCATTTGTTGTTACACCTACCTCCACCATTCTGGCTGAAGCACCTACTGATACACTGATTGTTGTTATTCTTTCTTTCCACTTCACTCTTTCTTTTTTGCATTTCTACCAATGTTGCTACTCTAGCTCTACAATCTTTCCATGTTGCAGCACTGCTGATTTGTTAATACCGCAGCTATCTTTTTCCGCTTTCTCTTTCCGAAATTGTTGCTTCATCATTACTTGAATTCACATCCAGTGATTTCCAACTGATCAACTACAGAAAGGACTCCATCTCTTCTCTAGTTGTCATATCGTCATTTCTCACACTATCCTTCATCATGTCAGCTATTCCATGCAACTCATATGGCAGTTGGATAGTGCGATTACTCCGACAGACCATTATGTGCAGTAAGATATGAGGTATGTGACTAATCCTACATGTTAAAGTAATGCAGATATAAAAACACACTTTACTATTTTCTCATCACTTGTGCTAAATCGATGCACTTGGAGCCAATCCGATTAGTTGGGGGGGGGAACTCAAATCTAGCCATCCAAGACGTATTTTATACTCACCTACACCACCTTTTCGACAACACTTATTTTTGCTGAGACGCTGTATTCTATATGTAAACCACGTTCTAACCTAATGCATTTCTGGTTTAGGTGCTAGTTTCTCCTCCTACATGCATGTTAGAGTCTCAAGCAACATCATGGGAGGATCAGTTGTGAGGTATGAACCCGCAAATTTGGACACTTTGTTGTTACACCTAGAGGCCTACCAAATATTTCTCCAGGCCAGCTGGATATCATATTTTAAGAAGTTGAAGGGGTTTAATGAAGATGAGGTATTGGAGTTTAGTCAAAATCTCACCGAAGGATATTCAATGGTGAATGGGGTAAGGATTCCAGTGTCAAAAGAAAGCATTGCTACTGTGATAGGGTTGCCAACAACAGGAGACCGATGGTTTAACAGAAAACACATCTTTTGGATGCTCAGAAGGGTTTCCTCATCAACAATGAGCAAGTTCAGACAAAAGGAAGAGGTGTGGATGGCAATTCCTTACCAGAGCCATGGGGGAAAGTTGCAGAGTTTGTCAAAAGGTACATTACCTGCGAAGGTAGGTACCAAGTTGTTTATTTTTCTGATTTCATCTTATTATCACATCTATGACATCGAAAATTCATAAACATTCCTTATTTTCTCCTCCATTCATTGAATAACATGGCTCATTTTGTAAAAAAATCCAAGAACCCCAAGAACTTCCTTTCTAATAACAGACTCATCGAACTATTAATTCACAGAGGTATGGGCATTTTCAATAACCCATTACCTATTGTAGTAGACCAGCCACATTCTATACCTGCAGATATGCTTGGACCTCTTCCTGATTCTCTGCCCTCGGTTGCAACAGCAGTCCAAACCCTTATTGTCGTTGCCCGTAAGATGACTCAGAGGAGAAAACACACAACCCATGGCCATCCTAGCACCAAACAGACAAGCCTTGATGGAGTTGAATTGACACAACCTATAGTTGTGATCAATCCAACCGATGAACAACTAGCTACTAGACCAAGACATGAGTCATAGCCCTTGGTCGCGACAACCGTTATTGAAAAAATACCCCCTTCTCCTAAAAAGAGAACCCCTGCTCCTATATCTGGATCACATAGAAAGCAAACCAGGTCAGAACGGTCCACTACAACAACAAGTCTGACTGCCCCTTCTACTGTTGCACCGACAGTAACACAGGAGCCTCTTATTGTTGCAACAACTATTCCAAGCCCTACTGTCACTGGCAGTGGATTATCTCAGAAAAGAAAACGTCCATTCAAGGGAAAATGTCAGAAAGACCTTGATTGAATTACATTAGCAACAACTCAGATCCCTTCAACTATTGTGACAAAGAACTCTACAAAGATACATATACCATGTTTTACTTTGTGCAAAGAACTTCAAGAAACTATTCTCTCAATTTAGACTGAATGTACTCAAATCATAGCATAATCATCGGCTCCGCCTAATGATTTTGTGCATCATACATTAAGTAATGATGTACATATCATAGCAAACCCAGGTATACCAGAATTTCGAACTTGTGTGGTTGAGGAAGAACATCCTATTCCTCCTCCAACAATGAAGAAGAAAGACTCTCTTTTGTTTCTATTTTACCTAGGAGAAGAACCAGGTCTACCAGGTTTGTAGAAGAAACAATTGGATGGCAAGCTATGGAACAGGCTATTCCTATTCTTCATCTATTATCCTCTATGGTTGATGAAGGGACTATCACACAAGAACTAGTCTCTTCGAGTGAACTAACAGTGTCAGTCGAGACAACTACAAATGATGGGACTGGTATACAATAACAAGTCATGTAGGATGAAGTTGTTCCATAAGAACCAACTGTCCAAGTCGAGACTATTCCACAAGAACCAGTCATGACAGACCCAACTGTTACATAAGAAACAACTATTCCACAAGCAACAACTATTGACAGTATAACTGCCCCACAAGAACTAGTTACAAATAATACTGAGGATGTGCCACTTGCCCAATTGTTTGCCCAAATTGAGAGAAAGATCGGGAATACAAAAAATTCCAAAATCACTGCACTCATAACAGAGAATGAAAGCCTCAAATTAGAGTTAAATACCCTAAAACAAGAGGTGGAGACTGCTCAACAGAATAATCCAAAAGAGATAACCTTGGACATCCTAGCACTGACAAAAGTTGTTATGGACATAAATAAAGAACTCATGTGCTTTGAGTGTGGAAAAATTTACTTTGAGGCAGGTTATAAGATAGTAAAAATGTCAGTTTCTAAAGGACCAACAACTCTCTTAGTCAATACTGAACATGCAATTACTGCTACACAAAGACCAACAAAACTGAGGAGATCTCAATGTCATAAAGTAGTTGTTGTTTTACTAGCAGCTTTCAAACAAGAGCCTATGTTTCCCTCACGAGTTGTTAGTCAAGAAACTCAAACTGATTTTGTTCTTCAAGACAAAGAAACTCAAACAGATTGTTGACAAAACAATTTTTCTTTTTGACACAACATTTTTCCATACATGCACTTAGCAATTTATCTTAGCAATTTTGCACTGGAGGAGCCAGTTCCCTAATTCAGCTACAAAGTAAGGTTTGAATGTGTTTTGCATGAGGACATGCAATGTCTTCAGTTGGGGGGCATGTTAGGACCCATAAATGTCCCTTTTTCATCATATATTTTGCCCATTCAACCTTATCATCTCTAAGATAATGCCTACTATAATGCGTGCTAAGACTTTTTTTTCCCAAGGTATGAATCATTTATATTGCTTTCATATTTTCATTTACTTAGCATGTTTGATTGGTAATGTTCACATGTTTTACCCATAAAATGATTCAACTAATGATCGAAATTTATAGAACAACCAAGTCTTAAAGAATGGCCACTGTTGTTACACTAGTTGTTACAACTATGTGCCAATCTAGGAAGTTGTTACAACTATGTGCCAATCTTGGAAGCTATTATAGCTATGCGCCAATCTTGGAAGTTTTTACAGCTATGCACCAATCATGAAATTTGTTACACGACTGTTGCAACAGGTGCCACCGATTCTGCTGTTACACGACTACTGCAACAAATGCCACCGATCCTGAAAGTTGTTACACCTATTGTTACATGTTTTAACTTACAAGATTCTTTCTAGATCTTGTATTAATGATATCATACGAACATCTTGAGAATTGGGGATTCTCAAGGCTATTCTGATTCTTTTTTAACTGAATGACTCTGACTTTAAATAGAAGAGATTTTGTAATCAAAGGGACGGATTTGTTACCATGAGAAAGTGAAGTAAAGTAAAGCTTATTGTACATGAACATTTTGGAAAATCAATAAAAGAGTGGATTGAATTTCTTTAGCAGACTATAGCCTATTTCTTTGAGAGGATTCAGTGAGAAGGAAAGGGCCCACCTTCCTCACAAATTCCCCTCTATTTTGAATTTCAGAATAGTTGTTTTAACATGAATGATTTATCTGTTAAACAATTCTAGAATACAATTGATGTTACAGTCTAGTTCCTTCCTGTTAGATGCGCATAAATCTCTCTCATGAGAATTAAAAGTCGATTGTTGAACACCACTGGAGAACTGCTTTCCCTTTTTCTTCATTAGATTAAAATCTTGTTTCCAAGTAAAAGAAAATAAAAGTGTGAATTACTTTCTTGCAATAAGTAGATTTCTTTCTGCAATTAGTAGAGAACTTCTTCCTGCAAAAGTAAAATAGAAAGTTAGATTAGAGTAGGTAATCCAAGATTCTTATACACTTGTCAGTTTAGATTTCAACTATGATTTCAATTCTGTAGAAATCCAGCTGTATTAGCATAATTGTGTTAGTAATATTTTATTTTTCTTTTTAAACTTCCCTACTACAATTAGATTAGTGTTGCGTCCATAATCTAGAATAGACTGTGCACAATTATCTTGAAACAACAGACTTCCCTGGGTTGACAATTTATATTGAACACCTTAATTTTCTATTCATTTAGACAATTAAAGTGCCCAACAAGTTGTAAACCTTATCTATTGAAGAGGTGTTGTCATGATCCACTGATGAGTTATTAGTGAGATCTATATATATATGTGTGTGTGTGTGTGTGGTCCTATATGTGTACTATAAATTTATATCATGATATCAATGCAATATGTTGTGAATGTCATAAGGCATAAACCCTTTTCTGCCATTTCTTGTCTTGTCTTGCTTATGCTCAATTATTAGCATGGTATCAGAGTGACCTTGAGTCCTAAGGGCCCTGATAATTCCATGGTAGTGTTCCATGGAAATGCATTAAAGAGTAAAATATGTAAAAGAGATTTTTTTCTTCACCAAAAAAATGCAACAAAACAAGATCATAGTACTCTCATTTTATTATTGATTTAAATTGCTACTCTCTTATTATATTTGTGGAGAATAGTTCTTTGAATCATGCATGTGAAGATCTAGTTTGAAAGATAGATCTACATTTTGTAATGCTAGAACTTTGAAGAGTCATGATATCTATTTTTTTATGAAAACGATATGAAGGATGTATTGATATGCATAGAATTAGTTTTTTTGGGGGGGAATAATGTTCCATCAATGGATGCACCAAACCCAAATTTGAAGTTGAATCCATTTTCAATTTGAAGTACTGTATACCAAAAAATTCTATGAGACATGAAAATGGATTTGAAGCCACACTGCCTACAAGATCAACATTCATTTAATGGGAAAATGACATCGATCTAAAAAAAAAATCCCTTCCGAGGCACCTTCCCTCTATCCACTCTCCTACACATTTCAATCTCCTCTTCTCGTGTCCCGTCTGTTGGATGTGGGTGGCTATTTTTCCTTTTGTGTTTAATGCACATATTGGGTGAAATAACTCACTGATGGAAGAAAAAAAGTTGCAAATGAATCAAGGCATGACTCACAGATTATAGTAAGTTGTGAAAGAGAAGACCTTCGTCTAAGAAAATATTTTATTTTTGAGAGCAACTCATCTCCAACCAACTTGAACTTCTATGACTGCTATAAGTATATGAGTAAATTATTTTTAGAAAAAAAATATTTGTAAAGTATATGAGTAAATTATTGGAAAGTATATGAGTAAATTATTTTTAGAAAAAAAAATATTTGTAAAGAAGATCCTTTATAAATGTGATGTATTTATGAAAAAGGGAAAACAAAATAAAGTTTCGTGGACTACATCAATTAATAACAATCTTTTTATTTTGCCATGGTGAATGTATCATGGAATCGAAATTTGAATAGGGGGGTCTAAGGAAAACAGTGTGCTTGTTTGTGATTCTTTATGTCTTTTTTAGATATTGGATGGTGTCTAATTCTTTTAATAATTATGTTGTCTAGTGTGACACATATTTAATACCAGAAAAAAAAAATCAAATTAGGAGGAAATTTGAGTGTGACATAATTTAGTGTATCATAATTTCTTATTATGATACACATGACCTAATGGTGGATACAAAAGAAACACAAGAGAATGATGATGATTCCTTAACTAGTCATGACATGGACTCATACAGTGGACCAATGAAGGAAATTATTGTTGACGAAGAGTCAAAAGAAGTAGAACAAAATGACATCAAGAACAACAACAAATGTGAAGAAGTAAAAGAACAACAAAATTATCTTTCCAATGTTATTGTCAAACCTTGGGAAGAATTATCATTCAAAAAAAATAAACATGGCTTAGGATATGAAAAAGGAAACAACTTTCATATCCCAGACTAATCCAAACCAGTTCAATTTGTGAGTGCAGGATTTCTTGAAGAAATGAAGAATCTTGATACTAAGTGCCAACATTGTCATAAAGTTGGTCACTTGGAGGTGCAGTGTTTTGATCTCCATCCCTGTCTTCATTGTGGGAAGACAAATCATCTCTCAGAAAAGTGTCAAAAGAAT
>SNQJ01S0057475.1:10333-43648 GCA_010110895.2 Picea sitchensis
TGGAGTCCCCCCGTCCCGGGGACGTGGGGAACGCGTCCCCTGCGTCCCCCACCCTGGGGGACGCGTCCCCGTGGAACACTGTATATTTGGGTGGTAATAAGAAAATGTGAAAGGGAGTAAGAGAAATGGCCGATACCACTGGAAGGATCCCTCTTAGGTTGATAGGTACTGTAACTGGTATTATCGTGATTGGTCTACTGGGTATCTTTTTCTATGACTTGACAGATAGGGACTCAAGGCATGGACTTCACGCACATAAATCACATACATAGGAATTACAAACCTCATAAGGTTAGACCGTTTGACATCAGATAAGCCAAGGTCTAAGCACACCCGGGAGTTTTCTACTCCCTACAATCCTCAACAAAATGGAGTAGCAAAAAGAAAGAATTGGACGATCCTGGAAGGAGTGAAGGCAATGATCCATGATCAAGATCTACCTATGCATCTATGGGCAAAAGCAGCAAAGACTGCAGTGTACGTGTAGAACAAAAGTCCCCACAAAGTACTTGAAAACAAGACACCAGAGGAGATGTTTTTAGGAGAGAAGTCGAAAGTCAGCCATCTAAGTATATTTCGTTGCCTCGTATTTGTGCATGTCCCCAAGGAAAAGAGGACAAAATTGGATCCATCCAGAAAGAAAGCCATATTTGTTGGTTACAATGACACATTGAAGGCATACAGAATATATATTCCTGGTCACGAGAAAGTTGAGATTAGCCAAGATGTCACCTTCGATGAGAGTGCAACTTTCAACAAATCAAAACATGACTGTGCAAAAGAGGTTCATGAGGAGGAGAATGAAGTTACTAGAGTTCCAGAGGAATAAGCAGTTGAACCAAAGGAGGTCATTCATGAGGATAATGACATGGCAGAATGTCAGAGGCCAACAAAGATGCCTTCTCGCAAGAGAAGACCAGCTTGGGCATAGAAGCTCATCAGAAATGCAAAAAGATATGGTGCCCCAGAAAAATATCTCAGGGAAAGTAAGAAGTCGAAACCGTATTCCAGCTATGTGGCATGTTTTTGTGATATCATGGATGCAGAACCGTCCAGATATGAAGACGTTGCAAAAAATAGGGTATGGAAGGATGCCATGGGGAAGGAATATCAGTCCATAGTAAAGAATGATGTCTGGGATGTGGTCCCCTGACCGAAGGATAAATCAGTAGTAAGTTCAAAATGGATCTACAAAACAAAACATGCAACTAATGGCAGTATTGAAAAGTAGAAGGCTAGATTTCTGGCACGAGGATTCTCTCAGAAGGAGGGCATTGACTATGAGGAGACATTTGCTCCCATGGCGAGATATATCTTGATCATGACTATACTTTCGTTGGTCGCAAGAATGAAATGGAAGGTGCATCAAATGGATGTGAAGATAGTCTTCTTGAATGGTGAAATAAAAGAGGAAGTATATGTGAAGCAGCCACAAGGGTTCGAGGTACATGACAGGGAGACACATGTGTGCATATTGAATAAGGATTTATATGGATTAAAGAAGGCACCTAGAGCATAGTATGGCAGGATCGACAATTTTTTGACGAGCTTAGGATTTACAAAGAGCAATCAAGATCCTAACCTTTACTTAAAGGTTGTGGATGATGGTCCGATAATACTACTGTTGTATGTGGATGACATGTTTCTAACAGGTGTGGAAAAGTTCATCTCAGAGTGTAAGAGAAAACTGGTTGTTGAGTTTGAGATGAAAGATCTCAGAATGATGCATTACATTTTGGGTCTCGAGGTATGGCAGAGACCGGATGAGATCTTTCTGAATCAAGGGAAGTATGCAGTGGAAATCTTGAAGAGGTTCGGGATGTTGGATTGCAAGGCAATGGCTACACTTATGGTATCAAATCTAAAGTTGTTGTAGGATACGACTTCGGAGACTGTAGATGTTACTTTATGCAGGCAAATGGTGGGTTCGTTGATGTACTTGATGAACACAAGACCAGATATATGTTTTATTGTGAACACCTTGAGTCAGTATATGGAGCAGCCCAAGCAGGTTCATTTGATCGCAGCAAAACATGTGATAAGGTACCTTAAGGGTACATTGGATTATGGTGTCAGGTATGTGACAGACCGTGAGTTCAGTTTATATGGATATACGGATTCAGATTGGGCCGGGAGTATTCCTGATCGGAAGAGTACTTCAGCATATTGCTTCAGTTTAGGCTCCAGTATGGTTTCATGGAGCAGCAGGAAGCAGTCGTGTGGAGCACTCAATACGGCTGAGGCTTAATATGTGGCAACATGTGCAACATGTAGAGAAGCAGTGTGGCTTTGGAAGTTGTTGTCTGGGTTATTTGGTCTCAAACTGGAGGCGACCTGCATTTGGTGTGACAACCAAAGTTGCATGAAGTTGTCAGAGAATCTAGTGTTCCATGACAAGTCGAAGCATATTGAGATCAAATATCACTATATCAGGGATATGGTGCAGAGGGGAGCAGTGAGGCTCTAGTATGCGACTATCGAGGAGCAGGTTGCAGACATGTTGACCAAGCCATTGTCGAGGACAAAGTTCGAGCACTGCAGGGACAAGCTTGGCGTGGTCCCTCTTCAGAGGGAGTGACGAGGTACAAATGCATTGTGGGGTAGTGGATGTCCTGGGGACATGTTGTAGCTATTTGAGAGTTACCCACAGGCCTTAGATGCATTGGCTGTGAAGTAGCGGGAGTGCACATGATGAGGTACAAATGCATTGTGAGGTAGTGGATGTCATTGCGACATGTTGAAGCTATTTGACAGCTACCCATAGGCCTTGGATGCATTGGTTGTGAAGTCATGTTGTACTATGGATATCCGATGATGTATAGATTCATATGTTCGACAGTCAATGGTCATGAGCTCATGTGGCAACAAACAATACCTTCCTAGTTAAGAGTGTGTTGATATTTTGATGTAACTACGGAAGATATTCTTTTCTATTTGTATTGGTCAAAACTCGAGAAGGTTATTTTAATCTTATTGTATAAATCGGCTCAAAATAAATTATTATTTTATTGTTATCCTTATTGTAAAAGTCAAAACAGCCCCTCTTAGAGTTGTGTCTTTTCGGGAGTCAAGTTATGTGTATAAATAGAGATCGAGTTCCTCTCATTTGTATACACACACAACTTGCCTTCTCTTGTGTATTTGGAGCATAGCAAAGGAGGTCTAGCGTAGGAGGTCTTGGTTTCTTGGTCTTTGGTATCTTGGTTTTCGTCTATTTGTGGAGAGCTATAACGTGACATTGTACTGGTTGAAGTAATCTATACTGAAGAATTGGTTGTTGGGTTTTCTCCCCCACGAGGGTTTCCCAGGATATATCTTGTGTTCTGTCATTGTTTATCGTTCAGTGATCCTATTACATGCAATTGTTAATGCATGTTAAAGAATATCACTGTAACTTCTAAAATTATAACAAATAAGATATCTTGTGTGGCAACCCTATAGTGGGATGCGTCTGAATCCACAATCCAAGCATCAAGTGAAGAGTGAACAACAACTAATGCATGATGATTACCTTTGGGAGCATGATCTTTTGGCTTCTTCTTGGCACCCTCGGGAATTTGATCCCAAGGTTTTTCTTTTGAAGAATCTGAGTCATAAGGTCTATTTGCTTCTTCATGCATGCGAATTATGGTTGGAATCCTCGATCGCAGTAGGTACACTTTTGTCCTTTCTTTCCTTTACCACTTTTGGATCCTGAGAAACCATTGAAGGGTTTGGAGTACCCTTCCTTCTTAGACTTTGCATGTGACTTGGTTTTTCCGTTCACTTTGGATTTCTGATTTTGAGAACTGTTGCCATCATGCGCAACAAGTGCATGAACTTTGGAGTTTTTTATTACACCCATTTTGATGAGTTTACCTTGCTCCTGAATCAAGGCCTCAATGAAGGTATCCAAAGAGGGCATAGTTCAAGATGCAGCAGTAGTGAATCTCTGAGTGTGGAATGTGGAAACAAAGATGGAGAATTTTGGACCAAGTTTCAACAAAATGGTGAGAACTATTCGCTTTTCCTCCTTTGATTTGTCGACCCCGCAAGCCTTGAGTTGCAACAGCAAATCCTTGTACTTTGTGAACAAATCCTGGATGTTTTCAAAACTTTTCGGATCTAATGCAAGTAATTCGACCTCAAGCATGTGGCCTCTCATCTCATCTTGTTTGCCAAAGAGTCCTTCCATGGTGGTCCAAATCTCATTTGGAGTTTTACAAGTTGATACATGAAACAACAACTTAGGGGACATGTGCATGTAGAGGGCTCCGTAAGACTCATCCATTATATTGAGGTATTTGGATTTTTCAATGGTTGATGTGGGTTCTGTTTCCGTAGCCATGGTCAACATGTACAATCCTCTACCTTTGAGAAAAATCTCCATCTTTTGCTTCCATTCAAAATAGTTGTACGGGGTGAAAATTGCAGACGACGAAGATTCCATTCTTCTTGTGTTCTTCAATCTTTAGTACCTGCAAATAAAAATGTCGGTGCACCTTTTTCCTAGCAGCCTGTGGGCTCTGATACCATGTAAATGTGGTGAGTACCTGCACAAGAGATCTAGCTAGCAGAAGAACGAACACAGCTTGCAAAGGTAAGAAGACAAGAGAAAAATTGGAGAGAAAAGAATGAGAATTGTATTAACCATATTCCACACTCAAAGAGTGAATAACTTATAATAGATACAGGCTACATGAGTAACTAATGCGCCTTAGTAGTGATCTAAAGAGATCTAGAAACTCACTGTCAGACTAGAGTGAACTGCTACCTAGTCTTAGTTAACCTATCCACATGCAATCATCAGTTAACCGAGTCACATGTATGGAAGTGAGAGAAACGGATGCAATTGTTGGTGATAAAATCGAGGTTTCCATGCATGAGTGACTTCCACTAGTCTAACTAAGTGTAACTAACTCTGAACTAAAGAGGAGCGTCCTATTTTGTAGGGGAATATTCTCTAGAGAAAATATTCTCATCTAAGGAAGCGTTCTCAACATTGGACTATCGAACTTAAGAAAATAATTACAGGTGAGTGTGTAATATCCCCAAGTAATATCCCCAACACCCCCCCTGAACACTACTAGGGTGTACATGATGAATGCGTCCCAACAACAGAGGTCATGTTAGGTACCCATTGTACAATGAATCTAAGAATGAAACACTGAAAAAGCGAGGAAAGAGGGAAAACCTCATGGGAAAACCCCTCCCTCAAAGTACAATCATCAATGCATTAAAAGATACAAAAAATGACAGTTGTTAAGCAATTGTGTGCTTCACTCCAAGGAGACCTTGCAAATGTGCAAGTTTGTGCTCGTTGAAGATTTTGTTGAAGATGTAGATGTTTGGACAGATCTGATGAAGTAGATTCACCAGTGAGATGTCCACGATTTTTCTAACCCTTGGTTGAATACTCTTAAGGCATTTGGCTACTTAGGCATTGGTCTATCTAACATATATTGAGGTGTGTACTTGAAGGATTGGGATACCCCCTTGGTCTCTAGGGGCTGACCTAAAGTGAAGGGTAGATTGTGCTAAGATGACAGTGGTGCATTTCTCGTATCATGGTATCCCCATAGCATCCCCCCAAGAGCTGCTAGTTTGGGTGGTAACAGTGTTAAAAGATGCCTACATGAGGAAGCATTGGACATCATTGATAAAGAGACCAAGAGAGTTGAAGAAGAGCTAGGAAGGTTAAAGAAGCCTTCAAGATGAAGGAAAATCAGAAATGCAAACAACGATTGAGGAGAGACAAAAGAGACTGATAACAAATATTAAACGTCAACATCATAAGGAAAAGGAAGAAAAGTTCAACTTCAGCATCTGCATTTCAAGAAAGAAATTGGCAAAACCAGCAACATGCTTAGGAATCATAGAAAAGTATTTGTGCAACATTAAACTATTGATGATTGACACCGATAACAATCACATATGGATGGATGGATAATCTGGCATGGAAAGAGTGAGTGCAAATTTGAGGAAGCCTTATTACTTTGTATCTTCTACTGCTTTGAGGATGAAGCTCTCAAGGAAGGAGGGAATGCTCTGCCCCTAGCACAACATACATGTAAAACAAAAAAAAATGACCTATTCATTAAGTCATATAGGTTCACAAGAGTTGCTTGGCCCATGAAAGTCAATGCAATCTATCATGAGGTAGGCATGTCATTATGTTGGTAGACATTTCAGCCATGATCTAGGTTTCCTCATGTGTCCTTCTCATGTCCTCAATGAACTTCTTGAGCCTTTCATCCAAATGTCTCTTGGTAACTCCTCTTAATTTGGTGGTTTTCAATATTGCCATGTTTTATTTCTCCCTTGTGATTCCCAGTATTGACCAACAACCTCACTAGACCATTTACTCAAATTTCAAACCTAAAGCTCTAATACCAACCTGCAGTATGCATGTATTAAACAGTGGCACTACTACTGCAACAAAAAATGTAAATGACAAGAACAGTAGGAAATAATGATTGGAGTCAAGATCAAATAACATAAGGAGACAAACAACAAAAGTAGTGGGGGCACCTCCACACCCGAGTGTGGATTGCACCTACAAATCTGGATAAATGGAGGAAGACTTCTCCAAAGAAGCTCATTTGATTATATTTCTGAAATGATATGTTATAGAGGGGCCGACCCCTATTTATACAAAAATATAAAGAATCCTTCACTCAAGGATTGAAGTTAATAAAAAGGTAATTAGGCCTTTATGACTTGAAAGTGGCCTTTAACAATTATTGAAATATAAATTCCTAAGGACCAGAGATTAAAACATTACTACAAAATATAAGTTGGCATACAAAATAGCTCAAGTACATTGAGTCTAACTACATAATAAAAATGTTAATCCAAACAAGTGATGACAAGTTTGAAGCAGACTCGTCATGAACTTTATGAGAACATACAAGGTTGCAGATTTGCGGTTCATAGATAACTAAAGGTAGAAAACAAACCGTTCCAGCACTTGAATAGTGTGAACCATAATGAAATTTTGGAATAACAGGATCATCGAAGTTATAGTATCTCTCAAGGAACTTCTCCAGTCGATTAGCATTCAAAGCCCCAACAGGCTGCACAAAACAGACATTTTGAATAAGCATGCATACCAGAAGTGATGAATAAACAAAAAATATATAGTCTAAAAGAGGAATATGTACTTTAGAAAGATCTCTGTAAATAGAAGGGTCACCAAAATCTAAAGTATTCGACGTATAGTCAGAAAGAACCCATGGAAACACAGGATACTGCATCAAATAAACAGTGGATCAGTGTGTATTGCTTGATATAAAAAACTGAGATGTGGCTCCCAAAAACAAGCTTTAGAAAGATAAGCAATCAAAGACAATTATCTAAAGGAAACCTGAGTAATGTCATTATAACTTCTCCCTGCAAGGGTGTTGAGCTCCATTAGATATTCAAAATTGCTTATCTGTAGCAAAAAATTATAATAGTTTAGCCAGTGCAATACCAAGCCAACTTAAGAGAGTAAAAAATAAGCACATGAAATCACACACATTCACTTCTTTAAGGAACTAGTCTTTACCTCCCACCGGCCCCAACGTTCCATGAGTTGTGTTCGCTTCAAAAGCTGTTCTGGTTTCTATTACAGAAACAGTAATCGATCAGAATATAAATAATACACCAAATTGTACATGTCCAGTTGATTACACAACAGACATCCGAACTCCAATCTCTAACAAATTACTAACCTGTGTACCATAATAAAGGCTATTAAGATGTGGAGGGCGGGCTTGAACAATGGCTTTATAGACCTTTCTACGACCTTCTGTAGTCTGTCACAGGAAACAGTAGTCAGAAATCTCCACAATATAAAAATCTCTATGGACTAAGACTTCTTCCTTTGGACTGCAGGTCCAAAACAATTACATACTAAATTGTTTAGCAAATATAGAAATAGATAAATGGGATGGATAGAAAAGCAACTAACCCCAAAGTTGAAAAAGAAATTTGACCGATCAATCATGAACAGTTCCATTGCACTTCTCCTAAGAAGATATCTGCAGCGACATTTTTAATACAAGCAGCATTAAATGGATGGAAGTACTTATAAGTTATGAAACATTCTAAGAGTGATGCTCGTCCACCTACAGTATTCAAACGATAAGAAGACAAAAGAATTTTAATAAAGACCTAAACCTAAAATGTACTCAACAATCTCAGTTGTAATTCAAAAACTTTAAGCCATAATGCAAGTGTTATGAAACTACATTTGTTTAACAAATATTGATATACACCTGACACTTGGGACTCAACCATTTTTGCAGTCTTCCTTATAAATGGGTAACAACCAAAGAAAACTTTGGTTGGCGTAACATATATTATTAAGTTATCAGCACAGATACTGGAAGTAAAAAATCCTTACATTTAAAATAACAGGTTGAGAAACATGTCCAAACTCAAAAAATAATTAAAGTTGGCCTCCCTAATCCCTAGTGCGCCTTCCTTAATGCCTCACCTTAATGTTCGGTGAGCTAAAAGGTGTTTCCCCTCCCCCTCACTCAACCCTCAAACCCTAAAGCATACCAAAACCCTAAAAGTGTGCCCCTCTTGAGATGCTGAATCACTCTTATCAAATGACACTTGGAGAGCATCCAAGAGGGGTCTCTCTTGGCTCCCAAGTATAAAACAAAGCCTCCCCTCCCTCATTAGGGATCTATTCTCATCGTAAAGTTATTATGCCCAAATCTCTCCCACTCTTCTCGCTCTCCCATCTTGCTCTCTCTCATTTCTCAAGCTTGTAGCAAGTATTTTCTCAAGCTTGCTTCTAATAAAAGGAATCTTTGGAGGAAATTGTTGGCATTGGGAGTATTCTTGGTGCTTGGATTGGATCTACATTGGAGGTGACTTGTGTTATTGTCTTTTTGAGTTTCAGCTTGTAGATCTAGTGTAGGAGATCCAAGCAAAGTATTTTGCTTGGATAGATCTATGATAGTATTATTGTAGATTTATTGAGTGGTTTATTATTGGTTTAGCAAAGTATTTTGTTATTCATTTTAAATCTACTCACCTCCTTCCTTGTCTTCGAGCTTGATCTCTTTTATTTGCAGGTCACTAAGGGTTGGAAAATGATAAATTTCAGAACTGAAAATTTATCCCTTCTCCCACTTAAAACTCTCTTAAAGTTTTTGTTATTTTCATACATATTTCTCTAACAGTTTTGGGTATATTTCTGTCATAGAATAGGTCTCATTTTATCTATTATATGTTGTTTTTTATGCTAAAAATTTCTGGTTACTTCTAACAGAATTTTTTCCAAGTTTTATAGTTGTTTTGCAGTTTTTCCAGCAAGTTTTACATGTTGTTTTTCTACAGATCTGAACCAGTTAAGTAGAGGTGTTGCCCATTTGGGGCCCCAAATCATCAAGAAACAACCTCCCAAGTAAGGGTATTGAATATCCTCTTCTTCCTCTTCTTTCTTACATTGTAAGCAAACCAAAAGATAGTCTCTTGGGCTTGAATTTCTCAAGCTTTTTAAAATTTCTGCAATTTTTTATTCTTTTGCCTACAACTAGCAAAGAGGTTTGGCTTTTGCCACCCATGCTAAATCATAAGGCTAGATTATTTTATGTTTTAAGCTTTCATTTTCGTTGCGCCACTTGTCCTTAAGGCAAGGTTGTGTGGCTAGGTTTATTTGCTTATTGTTTCAAGTTAAGCTCTTTTATTTCCATACCCACTTTGGCACAAAATCAGTAGGCTAGTCCTCCTCTTTGTGCCTTAGTTGAGGTTGCTAGTTTTTATTTCAAGCATTGTTTGCCCCACTTGTCCTTAAGACAAGTTTGAGTGGCTAGGATCTTGTCTTTTATTTTCCAAGCTCTTATTTACTTGCATTCTTTAATTCTTTTGCCTACACCTAGCAAAGAGGCTTGGTTTTGTCACCCATGATATAACATAAGGCTTGTCTATAGTTTAGTTTGTTTTCCTTTCATATTGTCTATAATTGCTTAATCTCTAGCTTCTCATTCTTTAAGTAAGTTTATTTTGCAAAGTCATTTAATGACATTGCCCGCTTGAAGGGGCTTCTTAATTCACTCATTCACTTCATTATATGCGGCATTAATCGATTGGGTGTATCTTATCGGTATATGGCTATTTGGTTCATAGCACTATGTCACTTGTTTTCCTATGCAGATATCCGACAAGTAGTGTGGGAGAGTAACACCATTAGCACAATGTATGATGAGGGATCCTGAGCAAAATCTTTCAAACATGGTATTTTCCCTCCTGAGGATTACATTGTTGATTTATTTAACCATGTTTTTTTTTAGTTTCCACAATCCTAATCCCACCATACTAATTACCCAATACACAAATCAGGATCCAAGACCGATCCAAACATTATCTTAGCCACATCTCCAAGCTTTATGCTACCACCCTTCACGTGCAATTACTAGAGTTGCTTAAGAGTCCTCACTTGTAGGCTAGAGCAAAGGCATAGTTTTGTCTTGCATATCAAACTATTGACCATATTCTCACCCTAAAAGCCATCATTGAGGAGGCAAGACACCACCAAAATAGTGTCGAGGAAGGCCCTCTTCCAACAAATTTGGGACAATAGCATTTCAAAGATCCCTATCACTATAAACATGCATTTTTATGAGTTTGTTCTTGGACGCCTCCATACTACGTGTGAAATTTCTAAAACCTAGTTCACTTTTCAATTAAATAACTGATTTTTCTAGGTTTTCTCTTCATAGAAATAATATGCGCAGCAGAAATAATAACCAGGAATTAAACAGTAAAGAATAACAGCAATCCCAATCAATTGTACACACTTGTTTTGGACAATCGTCCTCGGAAAATCTCAAGATGGGAAAATCAGTGCAACAGATTTGTGTATTTTATTAATATGCAGGAAAATATAGAGATCTCTTACAATGGCAAATCGGCCTCAACCAATCGTTGATCAATCTCAGCAAACCCTCCTCAATAGAATCGTGCGCCCTCCCTAAAACCCTTCAATCAGCCTCCCAGAACGAAACAAAAGCAGAAATGGTGAGCCTCTGTGTATTTGTACGGCCCTCCTGCATCGCTTCTACATCACTCTAACTCGTCCTTGGCAGAACTGAAGAATGCCTCTGGGATTTGGTGAAGAAATGAGTAGATTCACCTGTTAATGTCTCCTTTGTCCCCCTGCAAAAACTCTCCCAACAAATCTGCAATTCCACTCTCTCAGAAATTGAATCCTCTTGCTCAAGTGCGCCCCCCAGCCAAGTCGATCTGCTAATATACTTAGTTAAGTGAGTGAAACCATAATCTCCAAAATGATGGAGGGCTGAGATCTTCTCTCTCCATCAAGATGAGATCAATGGTCAAGATTAAAAGGCCACACCTTATGTTGTGCAACACTCTCATAACTGGAAGGCTCAACATCAATGAGTTGAGTCACCAATCCCATATATCAAAGTCTCTCTAGTGGTTTTTTGCGTCTGAAGTCCCTCTTTGGAAGCCCTTCCAACCTAGAATCATTAGTTGTAGACTTGTACGACTTAGGTCGTGGCCTAGTAATCTTCTCTGGGGGAACTACATCATGTTGCTCCTCCTCATCAACTCGCACCTGATGATCCTATCCAGCAGTCTCCCTCTGAACACATGTATCATGTGTCTGCTCCTGTGATCCTATCTTCTGACTCTGTGCATCTTGCTCCTAGACTCCTGTGCTCAGTCCTTGTTGGTTCTCTACACTTGATGGCAAATCCTTCGATCCCCTCAATGCACATTCCTCCTCGAACTGCACATCTCTACACACAATAACCTTCCTCCATGCAGGCACATAGATCCTGTAGGCTTTAGAAGCCTCACTGTAACCAAGAAGTAACCCCTTTACTGATGTAGGGTCCATCTTTGTCATCTTCTCTGAAGGAACATGATAGTAACATGCACTACCCCAAATGCAAATATGACTCACATCTGGCCTAGTACCTGAAAATGTCTCCTCAGGTGTCCGCTTCCTCAAAACTGTGTGGGGACTCCTATTCTGCAAATATACTGCAGCACTACTCGCTTCTGCCCATAAGAACAATGGCAGACCCTRATCATGAATCATCGCTTGTGTTGCTCCAACCACAGTCCTGTTCTTTCTCTCGACCACTCCATTTTGTTGAGGATTGTAAGGAACTTTGAGTTCCTTCATAATCCCCACTACTGTGCAATAATCCTCAAACTCCTTGGAGGTGTACTCTCCCCCATTATCCGATCTTAATACCTAAATCTTCTTCCCAGTCTAGTTTTCCACTAGAGCTCTAAACTCCTAAAACCTCCCAAAGACCTCATCCTTGGTCATTAGAAAGTAAATCCAAGTCTTCCTGAAGTAGTCATCAATAAACAAGACAAAGTATCTAGAGCCACTCACTGACTCCACACTCATCGACACACATATGTCAAAGTGTATCAGATCTAGTACTCCCTTGGACCTATGCTTGCTATATGTAAAGGGTTTCCGGGCATACTTGCCCAACACACAACCCTTGCAAGGGTCATGTCTCTCAGTTGTAATCTTAGGCAATCCGGTGACTACCTCCCTCAAATTCCCCAAAGTACCAAAATGAATATGTGCCATCCTCTTGTGCCACAACTCACCTACATCTATGGTGAAACTCGCTAATGTTCTCCCTAGCTGAACCTATAACCTGTAGACCTTCTCTTCTCGAACTCCAATGATCCTGTCCATCTTCTCACCTGACCCACCCAGTCTGATGAACACCTTTCCTTTATGGAAAGTGACCACATATCCATTATCCTCAAGAGTAGAGACTAAGATGAGGTTCTTGGTCAACCCTGGAACAAATAACACATCACTGAAACAGAGTCGTTTCCTCGATTCCCTCTGAAATGAGACTATGCCAACTCCTTGCGCCTTATAGCGCTTGTCATCCCCTAAGTGAATGACTAGATTTACGCCTCCCACCTGTAGCCTAGTAAACCATTATTTGCATCCTCTCATATGACAAGATGCACCACTGTCTAAAAACCACATGTTTGAAACAGTTGTACTACACATACAGGCTATGAAGCAGAAATCCTCCTCAAATGACTTGGCAAACTCATCCATTGCTGCTAAAGCTCCCATCTATGGCTTCTTCTTCTTTCCTTCTAGACACTGTGATGTAAAGTGCCCCATCTTGTGACACTGGAAACACTTGACTTTTGAGAAGTCAATGTTTTTCTTTCCACCTTTCCTCTTCTTCTTTCCCTTTACTTTGCCTGCAAAGGCCAGACCTTCTTCCTCCTCTACATGAGTTGAAGATGATGCTCCTGCTTGACCAATTCTAATCTCTTCCTGCACAAAATCATCCCACAATCGCTGCTAAACAGGGAGCTTCTCCCAAGCTACAACACCATGAACAAAAATGCCCATGACTTAGTAAAGCCATCTAGTGCAATACGCATCAGCTCAGGATCTTCAGTCTTTTCTCCCACTACTGCAAGTTAATCTCTAATTTGTGTTATCCTGGTAAGATAAGGTATCATACCCTCACCTTTGGCCATCTTGGTTCCACGCAGTTGTTTGTGCAGAGCCATCACTATGTTCTCATTTTTGTTTTGGTAGAGGTCACTTAGGGCTTTCCACATGTCTTTTGCCTCAGCTTTTCCTGAGAGATGTGGGACCACATGGTCCTTTATCCCATCAAGAATTAGGCTCTTGGCCTTAGCCTCACCTTTCTTCCAGATGACCAATTCAGTTGCACCTGTGAGAGTTGTTTCCTTGTCATTGACATGCTCTGACACATCATTGACTTCCAATATCATTTTCATCCTTTCTTTCCAGGTGGGGTAATTCTGAGCCCCTTGTAACCTGTCTTCCACCCTCAAACTCATGGCCATTTCGTTCAAACCCTTAAGGTCCAAACCCTTGTTGCAGAAATATTACGGCTGCCTAGACCTGTGCTTAAATCTATATGATTTACTTCAGATCTATTCAGATCTGATAAGATGTTCTCTCCTTTTGTTGTCCTTCTCTGATACCATGTGAAATTTCTAAAACCTAGTTCACTTTTCAATTAAATAATTGATTTTTCTAGGTTTTCTCTTCACAGAAATAATATGCACAACAGAAATAATAACCAGGAATTAAACAGTAAATAATAACAGCAATCCCAATCAATTGTACACACTTGTTTTGGACAATCGTCCCCGGAAAAACCCAAGATGGTAAAACCGGTGCAACAGATTTGTGTATTTTATTAATATTCAGGAAAATATAGAGATCTCTTACAATAGAAAATCGGCCTCAGCCAATAGCTGATCAATCTCAGCAAACCCTCCTCAACAGAATCGTACAACCTCCCTAAAACCATTCAATCAGCCTCCCAGAACGAAACAAAAGAAGAAATGGTGAGCCTCTGTGTATTCATACGACCCTCCTACGTCACTCTAACTCGACCCTATCAGATCTGAAGAATGCCTCTGCAATTTGGAGAAGAAATGAGTAGATTCACCTGTTAATGTCTCCTTTGCCCCCCTGCAAAAACTCTCCCAGCAAACCTGCAATTCTNAAAACCCAAGATGGTAAAACCGGTGCAACAGATTTGTGTATTTTATTAATATTCAGGAAAATATAGAGATCTCTTACAATAGAAAATCGGCCTCAGCCAATAGCTGATCAATCTCAGCAAACCCTCCTCAACAGAATCGTACAGCCTCCCTAAAACCATTCAATCAGCCTCCCAGAACGAAACAAAAGAAGAAATGGTGAGCCTCTGTGTATTCATACGGCCCTCCTACGTCACTCTAACTCGACCCTATCAGATCTGAAGAATGCCTCTGCAATTTGGAGAAGAAATGAGTAGATTCACCTGTTAATGTCTCCTTTGCCCCCCTGCAAAAACTCTCCCAGCAAACCTGCAATTCTATCTCTCTTAGAAATCGAATCCTCTTGCTCAAGTGCGCCCCCCAGCCAAGTCGATCTACTAATATACTTAGTTGAGTGAGTGAAACCCTAATCTCCAAAGTGATGGAAGGCTGAGATATGCGTTCTCCATCAAGATGAGATGAATGGTCAAGATTAAAAGACCACAACTTAAATTATTTTTCACTTTAACCTTACAAAAGGAACCCAATAAAGTCAACTGAGGATTATAACACATAAACAGTTATTTTCCAAAGTTAGACTTAGGAAATCATTTAATTAATCACTCAGCCTAAGTTTCATTGTCCTCCATCATCCTAGGATGTTGTAATGATGATGGAAGACCTTCCTTGCTACAATTTCAACACTACACACAAGGTTTCTGACTTTATTAAATTATTAGAAGCACCATCAGGGTGAAGCACAGGTGCCCTCTCTCCCCTACCTTATTTGGGATTCATATTGACAACTTGGAGTACTTCCTACAAGAGAATATACAACTTGAGACTGGTCGTCTTCTTCACCAAGTCTTGATTTACATCCTCCTCTTTGCAGAAGATGTGATTCTTTTGGCCTCCTCTGGAAGGTTTATAGAGATAGTTGGACACCTTATCCACATTTTTTGTTCTTCGACAATTGACAATCAACCGAGGTAAAACAAAGGTGATGGTATTCACCAACTCAAAGAATGTCCTTACAAATTCCCCATTCTTCTTCCATGGGGAAGAGTTTGAGATCACCATATCTTATAGATACTTAGGGATCTAGTTTTCAAGGCCTTCGTGTGGGCTAAGGAAGCTATTCCAACCACAGATTAAAAAGGGGTATCAATCCCTTGCTCTCCTTAATCGACAGTGTTTCTAGAACCATTTCCAGGACATACCATCCAAAATCGAACCTCATGGATTCTATCATTCAACCCACGGTTTCATATGGTTCAAAGGTATGGGGCCCTAGTCTACTTGAGTTAGACTAAGCTAAGACGAAGATTGTACAAACTTATGTTCCATCGTATCATCAAGAGAAAGAGTATCGTCCCCCATGCCATTATTCAGGTTGAGTTTGCGGCCCACCCTTTTTGGCTCGAGACCATTTTCAAGCTAGTCTTATTTTTACATTATATCTCGGATTTTGTTGACTCAATTGTTGATTGAGATTGTTATCCATACCTTGCTCACTGCTCTTTAGAGGCTATTGCTTCAAACACACATACAAGGTGTGCTTAGGGTTGCTAGTTTTCAAAGGTATCATGCCTTTTTCAATCAGTTGACACCTCAGCAAACCGCCTCCTTCCTTTCAGGTATTCTTTGAATGCCCTCACACATCTCCTACCAAGAAAGCAGGAGATGAACAAGATTTCTAATTATTAAAGATGACATTTATAGGAAATATGTTAAGGTCACTTGGCTCGACCCAATCGAGAGACTAAGGCTCAAGATGGCATCCTACGTAACACACTTCTCGGTGTTGAAAGACCACATCATCGTTCAATCCTCCTACACTCTATTGCACTCAAGGCACATGCTCAGGATCCTCTTGGGTCAATTTCTAGTGGGCTCACATAGGCTTCAAGTGGAAATTGAGTATCATATTCCACAAGAGGACAAGATATACTAGTTATGCCATTTAGAAGAATTTTGGTCTTTGATGCACTCTCTACTATTAAATACGACGACAATACTATTGCCTCTTCAAGAAGTCCTAGAACTCTCACTCCATCTTTTTCAGATACTTGGACCAGTGATGTTTGGCTTTGTTTATCAGGGAGGTAAAGGGTCTCCATTCTTGCATGTTTAGGACACCCCCTGCCAAACACCACTCACATAATTACATCCTTTTTTCTAATGCTACCAACGGCACAATTTCAACAAAGCCCAAATTGGTGAGATCATAGGAAGTGTCTTACACCCTACCCCCCACCCCCTTCAACAAGGACTTTATGGAGTTGCCAACTTGAATCCTAGGGCAAGGCTCACCCTGCCAGCAAGTAGATCTTCGTCCCCAAACAATAGAAGCAAGCCACTCCCTTGAGATGGCAAGACACACCACAAATCAACTCTTCATCAAGTACTTTGAGACAGTTCCCTATCACAAGTTCCTTCCCTTCAGCCTCAAATGGTAGGAGAGTCACATATTTAGAACCGAATGGCCTACAAGAGTATTGTTTCCTCCTCAACTTCAACAAACAAATCCAGTGAACATTGAGGTGCTTTTCCTTCCCATCGTATCCTCCCTCGAGGCATCCCTGCAAGGCATCTTGTATCGTTGTCCTCAATAGTTTATGTCTCACTTTAGTGTTCTCATTAGCACTTTCTTTGCCAGATGTCATATTTTAGACCTCATATTATATATTATATTCTTTTTTTTACATAGGAGCGGTCATTTGCAGTCTCGTATTGTATTGATACTATTGTACTTAGCAATAGTCATTTGATGGAAATTAAAAAAATTGTCTTATCTTATCTATGGTTTATGTCAATGTTCATATACATGCTTTATTCTTTTGCGGTCGCCGGCTACTATATATGATTGTTTGTCATGACTCATGTGTGCAAATAGTAACTTCCTGTATGTATTTCAACACTTCTTTGTTTCTTCCATGACACTTAGAATCTTGTAAATTGGGAAAACATTGATAATTATTGTGTTTGTCTATAATCAAATAATGTGTTTGTGTATGACAACATTGAAGATTACTCTGATTCTATTTCTCTCTTTCAAAAATATAATGCTTTCTAAAGGTGCCTACTTCAATTATACACACGGGTACCATATCATAAACAATGTATCCATATATATTGTGTCCTTTCATAGAAAGAAAGTTACTTTCTATATTATCTTAAATAGGTACGACAGATTTGAGGGTATTAATTTGCTGCTTTTCTGAGAAGCCCTTTATATGGTCCCAATTCCTATTGTAGATGAGGATTCCAAACGAAAGAACCACTGTGCTGGTAGAACACAAGGAGTGGGAAGCTCCTTAATGGAGTGCTTCATCAAGGTCAAAATGTGTAATGAACAATAGTTCATATACAAGAAAATATCCAGCATAAGAAGGATAAATAGCTGAAATCCATATAGTATATAATTATTAATATAATTGTCGAAATTTCTTGAATCAGGGAAATTAATGCCACTTCAGAAATTTCACCTCTTTCCTAGAGGTCTCTTAGATCTTAACCTTGTGAATTTTTAGCCTTAAGGCTCTTCTGAAACATGATAAAAGAAGCAGCAACAACAGACAATAATTCACCTCTTAACAACCCCAATCAACAAAGCAATGCAAGAGAAAAGATACCAAATGTGTGCAAACAAATTACATCCCTCTAGAAGTTCAATCCCTCTAGGGCAATCTTATCATGCATAAACCAAATCTGAAATTTGGTTTATGGAAGCTGTAATTACAGCAATAAATCTGCCCTATCTTCTTCAATATTAATGTTAAACCACTTAACAATTTCAGCCTTAACTAATGTCAAATCAGCAAGACATACAGGTGCTGGAAATTACCAAACTATGTAGATAAAGATGGCTGGAAATCAAATCTGCAACAAGACAATTATTGGACAGCTGAACACATCATATATATATGAAGTACATGTACATACCATAGCCACATCCCAAGGCTAGTACAATTCTCCAGCTCTCCGAAACCCTAGCTAGGGAAAATCAAGAAAACCCTAGCCAACACTAGGGAGGGAGTTCCAACGAGCAAGCATCACACTAGCAAGTACTCCAAGGCAAGATGTTTCCTCTTCCCCACTCCTCAACAAGGACAATTCAAGGTTTAATCTCCAAGGAATGAAATCTTAACCCTAGTACTCAAGATGCTTCAAAAGCTCCAATAAACCCTAGCGCCTCCAGGATGAGAGAGAAAACACAAGGATGAAGAACAAGGAGAGAGAGAGACAAATTCACCTCTAAATTGGCAACAAGCCATTCCACATCTGCAAATTGCCATGGCAATGTGTGCTTGTATTGTGAGTTGCAAAATGGTGGCCACTTTCCTTATGACTATTCTTGTTCACATTTGACTATGCAGCCACACCCTTCGACATCTTTCTTATTGCCTAGGGTGAGTATATCAAGCCTAGATTTGTCCAGTGGCCAGTAGTATCTATAGGCTCGGGACAGACAACCACGGCAGTGGAATAGGCACACAGAACGGCAATCGTTGAATGAACAAGACAGACCCTATGAAATTCAGTGGATATCTTTCTATGAGTTTTAGAATGACTCTAAAAAATACGTGGACAGTGATTGAATTAGAGAAGCTTTGGAAAATAAGTGACGAAGGCTTAAGCCGGAGTGTCCCCACAATATTGGCCCAAGCTGGGCTCCGATACTAATGTAATGAACAATAGCTCATATACAAGAAAATATCCAACATAATAAGGATAAATAGTTAAAATCCTTATGTGATGTAAATATTAATATAATTGATAATGAATGAGTGATATTATTTATAATGATCCTTGTGATACTAGATAGTATACTTATTTGCATTGACTAGTCAAGAAGATGAAAGGTCGTGTCCCTTAGTTAAGCTGTGACTCTTAGTTTATTATTATTGTTGTTGATAATGTTATATATATATATATATATATATATATATATATATATATTCATTACAAAATGTTAACGAAGCAGGCTGCTTTGAGAAGATGTAAGCTGCCTGCATAAAGTGGCATGGAGGTCCTCGGAATTCATTACCATTTCCTGCAATAAAGTATATGGGTTTTTCTTCAAGGCACTTTTGCATTTGCATTTTAATGGTAACTAGGCTTTCTGTAAGTGACTATGAATTGGAGGAACAACATACATGCATTATGCAAGTTATTTGTTTATCTTACCCAGAGAATGCATTTTTCATTCCTTGTTATCCAGCTAGCATTATGCAGAGACTTAGGGCAGCCTCCCTTTCTTTTGTGTTTGCGGAATACACTTAAGCCCATATAGAAACTTGAGGTGTATTACAATACTGAGCTATTATGGCTTTATTCATTATTTCAAGTTAGCTGGCAAACATTAAGGTGAGTTCCCTCCCTCCCTGTGCTTGGAAATTATGTGAAAAGTGTGTTTTCCATTAATAGCCCTACAAGGAATGAGTATTGGCAGACACAAATATACACTAATCAGTTATTATTGCCACTGGTGTATATTTCAAAGCTTTGGATTCATGTCTATGCTTGAGGTGTTCAAGACAAAGATGCATGAATAACTGGCTAGCTGAAGCCCTTCTCTTTGTGTACCTTTGATATGTTCTTGTGAAAATGTTATGTGAAAGAATTTACCTTAGTCCTTGAGCAGACTTCATATGATTTTATAATCTTTGTGCTTCTTGAAACTCAAGGTTAACACCTTTTAGGTCAAGCGCAATTTCCACAAATAATTTTTTTCAATAGTGGCCTCCACTGACTGTAATTTTCAATATCTGGTTTTCACTCAATATGATTCTTGTTTGAAACATGGAAACTTGATGTTCAACCAAATGGTATTGATGAGGCACTAATAACGAATCTTGACAGATGAAATATTGTAAATGTATTAAACCATAATAGCATTTCCAACAAAAGATCCCCATTCTCTGGAATAAGAAGACAAACATCGTTCATTTGGAACAAAGTTATTCATATTCAATGGAAGACCTCCCTTACCATGTATTGAATTGATTTCTCATAGGAACTACTAAACCGATTCCAGATCTAAACTGTCACGCAATGGCCATTGATGCTGCAAGATGCAACAAGATACGGAAAAGTTTAATAATATAGAAAGTACCTTCGACTATAAACCTTGTGAAGAGCAGAAATCAACCAACTTCGGTCCCTTGCTACTGTTTTATTCTCCAGTCTAGAGTCAGACTCTCCCTTATAAGGATCCCCAACTTCAACATTGTCATCTATTATAAAATTGATCCGCTTAGTAGTAACCTGAAAAGACACAACCAGGGACAAGTGTACATTAACTTCCCATATTGTTTTAAAAAGCCTGTGGATCTTATACTTTGCATTGAAAATCACGACTTTTGCATTACAGTAGCCAAAAACAGCAAGCAAAAAAGTCCAAATATATAGAAGTGTACTGACAAACTAGCCTGCCAACTGAATACAGGTTACACTGGAACCTCACCAGAAATATTCCAATATGCATTTTAATAAGGATTTAAAATTACTAAAGGGTTAGTGTAGTTTGCACCAATGTTACATTTATTGTCTTGGTGAATTTATCACCGAGGATCCGGAATATAACTTACTCGCAATGTCAGGGAAAATATCAGTAATTATCAAAAAATATTGGGAAACTTGAAAAAAAGGAAAACTAATCATTTTTTTCAATTTTTTAAACATCTAAAGCAACAACATCAGACAAACACATTGCTACAAAAATATAAAAATAAATTTGATATATAAGATGTACAAGATGTCCAGTGGTACATCACACATCGATACCGAAATATGATATTTGTCCTGAGTCATAAGTCCTGACAGGATGATACAAAATCACATCAAAACAAAAATAAATGTATCTCATGAGATGAATCATGGCAATGAAAACAGCAGATTTCCCCTTGTTTTCTTGATGGAAAATGGTCACAGTATCCTCAGAGCTCAATCCCCTGACTCACTTTTGCAAAATGAGGGTTAAAAGACCAGGAATCTTGTTATAAGGAAATATTGGCACAGACACAGACAGGGCAAAAATTTCCATATTATTTCGATAATTTGAAATTATCACGACAATTATTGCCAATATTATCAGCTTGGGGAATGACTCGCGATATATCACAATATTGGTGATATATCACCGATAAATGTAATACTCTTTGCACACATGAGGGTTAAAATTGAAAGCATAAGGTTTCATCATACATTTACTCAAAAAAATAAGTAGATAAAAATGTGACACAGGTGCAACCTGTTCTACAACCAACATAGATTCATCTTATCTTTGGATCTCTTAAGCACCAAGAGGGATCAAAAAGAAATTGAGCTGTAAATTTCTCAGTACTTAAAGGATCCCAATTTAAGATGGATCTCTATTGGTGTGTGTGTTTGTATATATATATATTATATATTAATTACTACTTGGTATTTTTTTCTAAAATTTCCTTTTTATTAAAGGTTTTATTTATTTTTATATTTTGATTTATAAGCACAGATGTTACACATCACATTCATACTGGGTTGACATTTTTTTAAATATTAGATTGGGTCAACTTATGCGATGTGTCATGAGCACAGACATTACACATATCCCTCATACTGAGCTGTAGAATGTACTAAGCTTCTCTCAGTGTAAAAATGGACACTAACTAGACACAATCATTGGCACACTACAAAAGATTTATGGTAAACAGCCAGACAACATATAAGGATACAAATGCAATCTACAAAACTGCAAGCTCAAACACCTGCGAATAGGCTAGCAATATGGAAACATAACAAGAAAGATAGCAAAAAATATTAGTTTTACAAGTTTTCTTCTCTGCTACAATAACATAATTCTCTTCATCTTCCCTCCTTCACACTATATCCTACTTCATTGAATCTTGAAATTGATTTCAACACAGGAATCAAGACAGCCTTCTCAAACACCTGAGCATGCCTTTCAGATAGCCAAAACATTACGTACTTATTGTCCATCATGTGAACACAGATTCGATCATGTTACAGATAAGGGGCACAACACACCTAGCTCTAAGTATAAACAGCAAATGATTCAATCCCTGTAAAATCTAAACCATGGTTCAACCAATGAGCAAGCTTTTGTTGACCACTTAGCAGCCAAGTCCTTGGCACATTTGCAACCCCTTAGCAACCAAGACCTAGAACATACTGGTAACCGCTAAGGGCATGCTAACCACCAGATTTGCCTGCACAACGGGAGGGTTAAGATCTAGCTAGCTTTCATCAAGCTGGTTTCAGTGACAGGTGCATCCAGTTTTCACAGTGATCAGAGTTTGCTGTCAGTTTCACCAGATTTTGATAAAACTGCTATTTTTAGCAGTTCTCCTACTTTATAGGAGCCAGAGTTCCGAGTTCCGCATGTCAGAGTTAATCACATAGTATTGGTCTTTGCCTCTTTGCAGGCTCATGATGCCGATGTTCTTATTTGAGGCAACATGCAAGCATTTTCACGGCACTGCTATTTTTGGCAGTTAGGGTTTCTGGGATTGCATGTCGATTCTGAGCATATATATGGGTTCCTTGCAAAGCAGCAAGTCTGATGAGACTGTTTTCATTGACATGTGAAATGTTCTATTTTTAGCAACACATACTTTTAGATGTGCTATATTTGGCAGCAGTCTCATAGCAGTTCCCTTCATATTCCATCTTTCCTATTTTTTAGGAATCACACTGCTATTTTTGGCATGACTATATTTCGCAGGTCTACTTGTAGCAGGTACAGGGTCTAATCTCATGGTTCCGGCATGCAGTTATGGAGTGGTTTCCAGGATGGTGAATCAATTCTGAATTGAGCAAGTGATTGTGTTCTCAGTGTGACACATGGCAGCCACTAGAAGGGTTTTCATTTAAGCCAAACCCTAGGTCGAATTGTGTTGCCAAGTGTGTCAAACCTGGAACCCTAATTCGACCTCCTTGGTATATTTGGCATTTGTGCCAAGTTCGTCAAGCCTAATCTATTATCCCATCCTCTTGGCATGATTTCTAAATTTATCATTAGCTTTGCTATTTTTTGTAACCCTAATTCTCATTGCTATCATTGATCAGCTAAAAACCCTAATCTTCTTTGCTATAATTGGCAACCGCCCTAACATTACCCCAGCTTCCCTAAGTCAACTTCCTTTTGTTATAATTACTATTTACTGCTAAGTGTTTGCATGAGCCATATTCTTCTAAGAGAATTCAATGGCTTGGCTTATTCCCTGCAGCACTTATTTTAAGAGTGTGTTATCCTTTTGAAATATGCATGCAAGATTATTGATTAAAGAGCAAATTCATGGTTAGACTGCGAGGACAGTTATGTGTGTGTCTGTGTGAGTTCTGTAGTAAGATGTTTAGTGGCATATTTCTGAGCCAACAGTGAGATAACAGAAGATTAAGCCCTATGATCTTCCACAGGATCAGTGCTGAGATGGTGGTTTTAGAGGGTTCTCTTAATAAGTGGCAGTGTAGTGACGATTTTGAAGCAGATCAGTGTACTATCAGGCAGTTACCAGTGCATTCGTACACATAATTTTCCCTGAATTGAAATTATTTATTTTGGGCTGTTTGTAAAATAGGGTTAGTAAACAGCAGGTCGATCCATAATTGAAGTCACTTGTACAGCAGTTTCTGTCATTAAATTTGGCAAGCAGTGGCTGAGGTGTAGTTATGTTAGTGTTGAATTGAATTGTTTCCAGCAGTTTCTACCATGAAAAGCTTGTCTAACAGCCACATAACTGTGATAACAGCACTAGGATTAATTATTTTGGCAAATTTTATGTGCGTGCTCAACTTGTGAAGACGTAACAGCAGCTGCAAACAAGAAAGGGGTCACTGTCTAGGAGGAGTGGTTATTTTGTGCTTGGTAAGTGTCACCAACCGACAGTGTGGCCTTCATGCAATATGGAGGTCTCCTACCACAGAATATCCTGAACAGTTTGAGTGTACGGCCTGTTTGTTTGCAGCAAGTTAGGCTCACATGCAGGCAATTAGGGCTCTCATCGTCCTTCAATGCACAGTTAGGGCAAACTAGTGCTAATTTCATCTTTTGGGATTCTACATAAACAGGGTTGAGACTACTAGGTGTGGCCTTCATCCATCCTCACTGCTGCCCCCATTGTGTGTCTTGCCTTTTATTGTAGCCAGTCTTATGTTCTTCATCATGATGCAAACAATGTTTCAACTAGTATACCGATAGGGTTCGACTATGCTCCTTTTCCCTGATGACCTGATCTTATTGGCTTCTACTCCTGAGGGCCTACAGAGGCAGATTGATGCCCTAGCCAGTTTTTGTGACCTCCGACAGTTGACGGTCAACTTGGTTAAAACCAAGGTCATGATCTTCAATGCATCAAAGCACCCTCTCACAGACTTACACTTCTACTTCAATGGGGAAGAAATTGAGATCAGCACTGCTTACACCTACCTGGGGGTCCCGTTCATGGGGCCTCATTTTGGTATGCAGCAAGCCCTCCAGCCCCAGCTCAACAAAGGGTACGGGTCCATAGGCTAATTGCTTATAGTTATTTCGTACATTTGCTAGTGCACATTTGAGAGATAACAGGGAAACACCAGGCATAACCTTAAACAATTACTGTAGAAAAAAAAGCATATACAGTTTCAGATCTATTAAAATAGATGTTAATATTATGGTAGCTGCGGGAGGTATCAACCTCCATGTGTAACCCTTGACTAGAACAGAATATTCCGGAAGCTAGAGAAATGCTAAACAGATGTGTAAAAACCCTAGAGGACAAGTCGGCTCAATAAAAGAATTAATATTAAAGAATTAGCCTCCAAAAGGACAAGTCGGTCCAGACAGGTGACAAGAGCCACTATAAATAGAGGGCGCTTGAGCTCATTTGTACACACACATTTCACTCTCTCTCTCAAGTATAGCGCAAGTTTGGAGTTGCAGATGCAAAAATGGAAGTTGAATCTTTTGGGGTGATTCTTGCTCTTTCTCTCCAGCGCTATCTAGCCTAAGATATGCGCTCTACCTCTTAGTATCCCTTGGTAGTATTCTTGGTGACATTCTTGATGGTATTCTGATATTCTTGGTGGTATTCTTGGTAACTTCAACTACAACTGCAACTGCTGCTGTTGAGTATTGTTCTTGTTCTGTGGCTTTGGGACTTTCTGTTTGGTGAGCTATCTTTGGAGAAAGATGCACTCTCTTAGTTATATGTTGGTTTTAGTGTTGCTTCTGGAATCATTCTATCTAGCAAAGGTTATGGTGCTCGGGGTTGGCTACGTGCCTATGGTTGGGTCACAATATTGTGATATTGTCTATGGTTAAACGAGCACATCGAATATTTTAACAGTTTATGGGCCCACACTACCTTCAGAACAATCTAACCACTGGAAGGTAGAGCGGGAGTTCTTTGTCAAGCTCGTAGTAGCACCAGTTGCAGCTGCAACCAAGGTTTTTGATTTTGCAGCTGCAGAAAACCCTAATCCAACTCTTTGGGCACCTTAAGTGAAGCGTTGGACCTAATTTCTTGATATTCTAGTACGTCCTAGCCTAGCGCACCCTTTGGTGTCCTCAACCAGCAAAAACATCAAGTTTGAGTTTTTGGTCAAAGTCAAAGGTTGACTTTTGGTCAAAATTGATTTTGTAATCAAAGTGGAAATTTCAGGGTTTCTAGCTTGTTCTAATCATTGAACCTTTTTTATTCAGTTTCTAACCTCTTCTTGTCAAGATGGCGTGTAGTTTCATACAAGTTGAACGTGTTAATTTTCAAGCATAAACAGAGATAGAAGATAACAGTAGTGTTCTTTGCCTCTTTTAAATGATAAACAGAAACATAAGAATCATAGGAAGATCACTCATTCACAGAGACACAAATATTTATCCTGGGAAACCCTCAAGGGGACGAAAACCCAGCAAACTTCTGTGATATATTGATTAGTCAATCAAGTACAATAAATTTACAAGGCAATAGCACTAAGTCTCTATTACAAAACTGCCCTCAAACCTATAGCTTATACTGTAGCTGAGCTGATTCAAATCTTCCCTTTAATAGCTGACTCTGGATTGCTCTTAAGGCTGCCTCAGAATAAGTGAAAGATGCTGCCCAGAATTGAGTATTACAGCCCTCAGAAAAGGTCCTTGTTGTACAGAGCAGTCTTTAGTTGTTGTACAGAGCAGCCTTTAGTTGTTGTTAGAATACCTTCAGAACGGAGTAAATTTGTTGCTACAGGAGTGTCTTAGTTGCTGCCCAGAATGACTCTTAGATGCTATCCAGAAAATCTCTTAGAAGAGAGTGAAAGAAGGCTGCTACAGAATAGATTATCAGCTGCTAGCTGCTGCCCAGAAATAGTCTAGCTGTTGCCTCTGAATATGCTAGTTAGGATTCAATCATCAACTTAATAACTTTAATAATCCTTAATCCACTTCAACCTTTGGGGCATTTACTTGCCAATTACATTCTTATGGTTGACACTTAGATCTTGCAAGCTTTTCACTTTCAAGTTACTTTCATGCAAGTATTTCAATGGCGTGGATGATTAATTAAGTGGTCTTTTAGTTGCGCCCTTTAACCTTGGAGGCTTGTTTTAGGCATTTCATTTTCATTTTAAGTGGTGTGTTGCTTAATTGGATTGGCCCTCCTTTAAGTTGTGCACCCTTTGGAGGCAACTTCATTGTTGGGTTTGTGTATTTGTGTTGCCATTGAAAGCAGTCACATAGAGTGTGCATCCTTTGGAGGCACTCTATTGTTGAGCATGCTGGCTTGATGTGTTGGTAATTTCTTCATGTGAACATCTTTATTTCTTGCACAAATCAAGTAAACTAGTTAATGCTTGTATCTCTTGTTCATAATTATAACATCTATGTATCTTGCATTTAGTTGTAACTCTTAGATATTCTTTGTTCCAGCTTTGTATCTAGTCTTGTAGTATTGTATCTATTTCTCTTGTAATCTTTGTAATCTTGTGTAATCATTGTAAAATCTATCTCCGTTAAACTCTAATTGACCCCTTGCCCAATCTTAGGCACTAGTCTTTGTTAACGTTTCTGCTATTATTAGGTTACTTTCAATTTACTAGATAACAATAGCATAGATAGGATCACTAAGAGAAACACAATCACAAGAGTACACAAGCATTTATCCTGGGAAACCCTCAAGCGGAAGAAAACCCAGCAAAACTTCCTTAATATAGATAGCCAATACAATGCCAAGATAATGAACCAGACAACAGAGAATATCCAACACTGAGCAACACGCCTCTCTCTCTTCCTTCTTCCGGCAACCAGCAACTACAGCTCTGACTTCCTTCAAAACTTGCGCACTAGATTAATTGAGTTGAGTGTGTGTTCAAATGAAGGCATTGGCCTCTTATTTATACAGTGCGAGACGATGTGGAAGTGTCTCTTCACTAGCGAGGGCCGACTTCTTCTTCTGGGTGGTTATAACCACCTTTATTATATTATGGGGCCTCTTTAATATATCTTGGGGCCGACTTCTTATGTAGCCTATTACAATTAGGGGTTTGACCAATCCACAAAGAGTTTGGTCAATTCTGATGACGACAGTCAATCCACAAAAGGGGATTGATCTAATCAATAATAAATATATTTTTATCTTTATCCACAAAGGGGATAAGAATGATATTTTGCAATTACACAATATTTTAACACTCCCCTCTTAACAAGAAGGATATCCTTTATCTTTTGGTAGGTCACTGGATGTCAACATCAACTAGTGAGTGGCATCCAGATAACATCATCAATTGAACAACATCATCAACATGGCAACATCATTCACTGGTTAACAGGAGGCACCAATATCTTCCACTTGGTCATCGGCATCATGATCAATGACTAGCATATCTATAAAATCATGAGGAAGTTTTGTTCTCTTTATCCATTTCGAAGATACTCTCTTTCTTTCTTTCATCTTCATGCGGAAGATACTTCTTTCTTATCTTCACACGGAATATATTCTATGAGTTTTTCCATTTCCTTTTATGTTCTCCCTTCTCTTTCAAACAGTCATCTATCCTCACTATCCTTGAGGACTGCCACCATAGTTTCACTCCTAGTCATACCACATAAACTAGAGAAGCTAAGATGCTAACTTGGGAAGACTAGACTCCCTTTCCATTATCCATGCTGATCACAGCCCACACAAACCTCAATAGCCAACTAACCATTCCACATGGTCAAGGGTTTGTGTTCAGGGCTACTCAATCCTTGGTTAGAGGAGATTATCTGTTGCCCTTGGAGAAGCAATGCATTCCCTCTCTGAGGGGTGGTCACACCTCTCGAGGGGTATTCTGGCATGTCCTAGGTATCAAACTCAACGGATGGGGGCCAACCTTCAGCAAATTTCTCATTCCCCTTCTCTGAGAAGGTCTGCACGTGGGATTGCTCATTCCTTCTCTGAGGTCTCTTCCTTCTCTATGAAGGTCTAGATATGGGATCTAAAGAATCTCTTATGGTCCAAAATCTTTCAATGGTATAAACCATGCTACCCATCGTTGGGCACCATCCATCTATTTTTCCCTAAGCGCACCGATGTGATCCTCATTTCGAACTTGGAGACATGTCTCCCTCTTGCACCAAGCTAATGGCTTCTAGTCATCATCTTTGAAGTTTTCTTCTATAATATCATGGGTGCCTTCTTGAGTTAGAATATTTCTTTCTTCTGTCTTGATCTGGATCAACTTTGCTCCCTCTGCATCTATAGAGCGATGCGGGCAACTGCGGAGTTACACACATCTCATCAACTATATCTGGTATCCATCTTTTTCTTCATCTTGAATATTTTTTTTGCATCTTTAGGAACTCCTGTCCCTATATGAATATGGATGTTAATGCAGTCTTCAGCATCACCATATCGCCGTCCTTGTCGTGTTGTCTGACTTCTGCAAGTCACAACATAATTTATTTCTTTAGAGACTTGTAAACTTACTTACGTTATGCTTTCTTTGTCACTCTCATGAGTGATCATATATGAAATAAATATTTTATCTCTTTCTTCATCCTCTTCTTTGATACTTCCTTCCTTAAATGCATAGACACTGAAGTAAAGCGAGGTTAATTAACATTCTCACAAAACTCTAACTTGTAATGATAAAGTATTGAAGTAAACAAGATACTAGAAATAAACATGAATATTTATCTTTTATTTTTGTGTGGGGAGGCTCCACGGACTCCATTGTTTGCTATCTTTCTTCAAATCAACTATCTTCAACTTAAAGTGCATAATCCTTAATAATTCTTGCTTCAAATCTTTCTTTGAGGAGATTCCTCTTCCTCTGTCACATGTGCTTGATACTTTCTTTTCCCTTTTCCTTTACCGTGATCATATGGGAAAAGTGTCCCAACTTTGTAGGTTAGCATCGATCTTTGAAACATCTTTCTTCTTGTCACGGAACTCTTCGGAGTTGGATCTTTCTTTATTTTTCTTCCTGGAGGAACTTCTTTTGTTATTTTGAACCGTAAGAGATTCCTCTTCGTCAACAATTAATCTCTTCTATTGATATGCAAGTCTAGATTCTTTAATTGTGCAATTTGCCCATAATTTATCAAACTTGGGTAACTTGCTTCTTGCACCTCAGCAAAGGTCAAAATGTTGGAAACCCATTTAGGGTTGTGGTTCAGATCCTTGTCACTTGTGACATCTCCAATGTACAAGATGATCTCTGATCTGAGAAACTCTCTTAAGATAGGATGTGACAGATTTTTAGTTGTCCATCTTCATATTACGCAGTTGATTTCTTAAGGTAAGATTCTGGGTGATGTCTTTGCTTTCATATAACTGTTGGTGCTTCCTTACATTTGCCTTAACATGCGTAGTTGGATTATATGAGGGATCAAAAAGAGTGATCCTTCTTGAATCGTGCGATTCTCTTTTACTTTCTTTGTTCTTCTTATACTTGGTCTTTGTCACGCTTCATCACGGTTCTAAATGCAACATGTTCTAGGAATCATTCGTCTAGAATCATCGCAACCTAATACTTCAAGATCAAGAAATTTCCTCAGAAAAAGCTAGGCTGTCTTCTACCCTCATGCTGGTAGCCATTGTTTTTTTGCAGTAGAAACCCTAGCCCTTAGAGCTATAGAAATAATAAAAAAAATCAAATTTCTTGGATCTGACTGTACTAGCATACTCGCCTCGGTCTAGCGCATCTTTTGGTGAGTATGCTGGTACAGTTAGATTTTTGGAAATCCAAATTTTACCCCTTCAAACGTTCTTGGTTAAGGCCGGTTGCTTCCCGGTTGCCTGGTATACGGTATACGGTACTCTGGTTTTCTAATTGCCGGTGCTTTGTGAAAACTAGGGTTTCACTTTCGAGGAGCTCTAGCCCTTTGAAAATGCGTTGAAGATGCCAAAATGTTCCTTGAGGTAGGGCACTGCTTCTATAGATGGTTAGGTGGCAACTTCTTCAATAAAAGCCTTAATTTTCTTGTACGGCAACAATTACGTTTTTTTCTTTCTGTTGTGAAAGATGCTCTCTTAAGCTGCGAAACCATGTTAAATTTTACGCTATTATTAGGTTACTTTCAATTTACTAGATAACAATAGCATAGATGGGATCAATCAGAGAAACACAATCACAAGGGGAGTACCGAAGCATTTGGCCTAAAGGGAAACCCTCAAGGGGAAGAAAATGACAAAACTTCCTTAATATGGGTAGCCAATACAATGCCAAGATAATGAACCGGACAATAGAGAATATCCAACCGAGCAGCAATGCCTCTCTCTCTTCCTTCTTGGAAATAGCGACAACTTCGGAAAAAGCACCTTCAAAACTTGTGCACTAGATGAATCTTTAAGTGTGTGGTATTTCTAAATGAGGTGTTGGTCTCTCTTATTTATACAATTATGGGACATGTGGAAGTGTCTCTTCACAAGAAGGGCCGACTTCTTCTTAGAATTGTTTACATAACCACCTTTAATATGATGCAGGGCCTCTTTAATATATCTTGGTAGGCTTCACACAATCACAAGAGTACACAAGCATTTATCCTAGGAAACCCTCAAGGGGAAGAAAACCCAGCAAAACTTCCTTAATATAGATAGCCAATACAATGCCAAGATAATGAACCAGACAATAGAGAATATCCAACACTGAGCAACATGCCTCTCTCTCTTCCTTCTTCCGGCAAACAGCAACTACAGCTTCCTTCAAAACTTGTGCACTAGATGAATGCGCTGAGTGTGTGTTCAAATGAGGCGCTGGTCTCTCTTATTTATACAATTATGGAACGTGTGGAAGTGTCTCTTCACTGGCAGGGCCGACTTCTTCTTCTGGGTGTTTATAACCACCTTTAATATATTCTGGGGCCTCTTTAATATATACTGGGGCCGACTTCTTATTTAGCCTATTACAATTAGGGTTTGACCAATCTGCAAAAGGGGATTTGGTTAATTACAATGACCGACATGATCAATCCACAAAAGGGAATCGATCTAATCAATAATAAATATATTTTATCTTTATCCACAAAAGGGGATAAGAATATTCTTTGCAATTACACAATATTTTAACAGTCTTTAGTTGTCTTAGGAAAAGGCTTGCTTTTCATTTGAATTGTTGCACATTGCATTGTTGCCTTTGCATATAGGCTAGATCTCTCCCCCTAACCTTTTAACTAATTAAAACCAACTCCTAGAATCAATCACTAATTTCACATAGTAACTAGGGTCTACCCCCCTTGGCTTCCCTAGGAGTAAGCCTAGATAGAAGAGGTTCAAGTTGATGTGACAGTGGGCTTTGAACCTATGCATTGTGCCTCCAAGGACACACTAAGTGAGCAGACTTAGCTCACATTTGCAAGTGTGTATAAGGACGGCAACAGGCCCCATGAAACTCATCCAAGCCCTCCGAGCTCACTGATGACCTAGCCTCACCCCTCTGACTTGGCTGACTCAAGCCTCCTAAAGAGACTCTAACTGCATAATAAGGGAATCCAAAAATAGAGACATGACATAGGCAAGATCATATTCACTAACCATAAGCCAGAGATCATTCATCATCCATATATCCATACATCGATAACCAATGAAATGTGTAAAGAATGAGAACCAATATAGAGTATGCTCAATTGGAGATGTTTAAAGTGTACGTGTCAATGTATTATGTGTCCATATATTCATATCAGATTTGCACAGGCATGTATCTCTTTGGTAATATTCAATGGCAAATTCTATGAGCAGATTTCAAGTGCTAAGTATAATGTGAAATCAAACCATGAAGTATACCATTAGAACATCAAATCAACAGGGAGCATATACCAAAATCCAGTTACAAAGCATGTGTTAAGTCAGCAATTATGTCCTTGATCAAATCTTAGAATTGTATTGTCCAATAATTACCATAATTATTCCATAAACCAATGAAACATCAAAACAACGAGACAAAGTACCAACAGTCACGTATCAGAGAAAATAGAAAAATTTAAACCATTAAGCCTCCTCTCAAATATATGTCGAGCTATGATCCTAAATGTACTTTAGACCACTGGTGGTATTGATTGTTGAACTCCTTCGTCATGGCCTTAACAAAAATGCACCTTTCACTCAAAAAAAAATCATTGATTAGGCATGTTAAGCTTTTCCTACCATATTTTAAGCCTTGGATTAGGCAGTTTCATTAAAATTAGATATAATATTAGATATGGTAGTTAGATATAATAATAAATGTGGTATACCTAGGGAGGTAATATGGGGTACCTAGGGAGGTACCCAATGGGAATGTAGTTATGTGTTATTAGTGGAAGTCATTTAATATATGAGAATGTGATCATTCAATGTAAGGTGGACTAGGTCCACTATACTAATA